>JAOANK020513655.1:0-12648 GCA_026257165.2 Telfairia occidentalis
TTTCTTTTTGGTGAATTGAAGCTTTATTATCACTTATTTAATTTTTGTGTCATTGCTCGTGTGTGGGTGATAGCTTTTAGTTAGAAGTTGCGTTTGACCTAGAGATCAAAAGGACTTGAAGAAAAACAGGGAGGTAAGGAACATATTGAACTGTATGGATCAACAATCGCAACCATCGTTACTTCTTGTGAGACCTGTAGAACTGTTGAGCCAACAACTAACTTGAGGAGGGTTCAATTATCAAATGAATCAACAAATTAGACTAGTGAATCAAACTGAAAAACTTGTTGTCCCCATTAATATTATCAAGTTGTCCCCATGTTTAATTATCAAATGGAGAAAGAGCCATTAGACACTATGTTGTCCCCATGTTTGAATAGTTAAATCTGGGGAAAGTTAGGTTAGTTATAGAGGCATCAAAATTCGAGATGAAACCTATGATGTTCCAAATGTTGTAGACAGTAGGGCAATTCCATGGCTTACCTGCAGAGACCCCCCATTTAAACTTGAAGAATTTCTTGGGAGTGAGTGATTGATTTGTCATCCATAGAGTTTCTGAGATTGCTTTAAGATTATCTTTATTTTCTTATTTCTTGAGAGATGGAGCGAAAGCATGGTTGACTACCTTTGCTTCAAGATCCATCACTACTTGGAATGATCTAATAGAGAAATTTCTTACTAAATATTTTCCACCCACTAGGAATGTCAAGCTTAGAGTTGAGATTGTATCTTTTAAGTAGTTTAATGATGAATCCTTTAGTGAGGCTTGGAAAAGATTTAAGGACCTTCTTAAAAGATGTCCTCATCATGGTCTACCACATTTTATTCAGATTGAAACATTCTACTATGGTTTGAACTTAGTTATGCGAAATATGGTTGATGCTTTAGCAAATGGTACCCTATTATCGAGAACTTTGAAGCATATGATATTCTGGAGAGAATATTAACGAACAATTGTCAATGGTCTGATACAAGGAACAATTCGAGAAGAAGAAGTCAATGAGTGTTAGAGGTAAATGTTTTTACATTAATTAGGGTAGACATATCTTCTTTGATAGATTAATACACTACTTTTAGGAGATGTTGCACCACAGATTGCCACTGTATATCAAGTCACAAGAGAGTCTTGCGTTTATTATGAAGAAGAAGATACATTTGAATTTTGCCTCAGCAATCCTGCTTCAATTTGCTACATAAGCAAAAAAAACCACTTGTTCGAACACCTATAATTTAAGGTGGAGAAATCATCCAAACGTTGCATAGAGTCAAGGGAGCAATCCTCAAGAACCTCAAGGGCATCAAAAAGAAAATTATCCTCCAAGATTTGGGTAACAGAATCAGCAGTTTTTGCCCTAGCAAAATAGGCAATTACCTTAGCAAATTCCTGGAACTTCTATGAAAACTTTGATGAAGGCATACATGGCTAAAAATGATGCTATCACACAAAAATAGTAAGCTTATTTTAGAAATTTAGAAATGCAGATTGGACAATTGGCAAATGAGCTGAAGACTCAACCTCAAGTAAAATTACCTTCAAATACTAAATATCCTAGAAGAGAAGTAAAAAAGCAAGTGCAAGAAGTTGAATTCATAAGTGGAAAGCCCTTGGCTGGATCATGTGAAACAAGTCAACAAACGAACTCAAATCAGAACCTTGTTAACCAACTAGTGAATGAACTCCACCAAATGTACCTTCTAGGTGTCATCCAATAAGTTTTTAGGCTTCATGGTCCATCACCATGACATTGAAGCCAATCCAGACAAGATCTAGGTTGTTTTACACATGAAAGCCCCCAAGAACGTGAAACAGCAGCAGCACCTTGATGGATGAATAGTTGTGCTTAATTGGTTTGTCTCCCTGGCGCACACAAATACCTTTCTTTCTTTAAGGTGTTAAGAAAAAAGGGACAGTTCGAGTGGACGCCAAAGTATGATGGGTCATTCGTATGACTAAAAGGATACCTGAGCTCAACATTCTTGCTCTCGAATCCTATCCTTGGGGACAAACTCCAACTTTACTAGGCAGCTTGAAGCGTTTGCAAAGGTTATTGCAAGGCGTTTGCCGAACAAGCCTCCAAGACTAAGGTACAGAAGTTCAACCCAAAAAAACTCCCTAAGAACCTTAGTAGACTTGGTAGTAGAAAGCCCTTGATTAAGTGAACCCCTAGACAACAAAGGCACTAAAACCCAAAGTTAGTTTACCAAACCCAAAGGCAAGGTTAGAAATAGTTTACCTTAAAGTCAAGACAAGAATGGAAGGGACTTGAATGTAGTGTGGTGATATTCACAAGCCTCTTGAATCTTCGAAGAAACATTTCATAAGTTTGATTACCAAGCAAACTTGAATGCTCATCTACTTCTCTAAGCAATGCACAAGAGAAGATGTTGGGGGCTTCAAATGCTTTGGCCAATGAGACTTCTTTTGGGAACTCAAAAGTATAAAATTTCATTCAACTCAATTCACTAAAAGTTCTCTATTTAAAATACCATGGGACTTTGACATTTTATAGAAGCCAAAGATAATTAGAAAAGCAAAATAATTGCTTAAGGAAATCTATTACTAAAATGCTTCGAAATAAAATTAGAAAATAATTATAAAAAATCAACTATTTTTGTAATCTAAAAAATAAAATAAAAGTTATGAAATTTTATTCTAGCAAATAATATCTAGAGCTTCTAGAAAAATTTTCAAGAGGATAAAAAAATATAGCAAAAAGAAAATAAAATAATAAGGTTTCTAGAATTATTGAAAAGAAAATGAGAAATCAAATAAGGCAAGAATTTTCATAAATGGCTTCAACTTGGGCAATAGGTAGTAGGTGGTGCGCATGTGAGGACGTAGGTGCAAGAGCAAGGCAGTCGTTTAGAGGTTCTCTAGTACGTTTGGAGTGTGCATGTGCACAGTGTGTGCGTGCACATGCTTCGGTGGCTGTTGTTGGTTGCAGACGATCGTTGGGCACATAGGAGGTTTGTGTGGGCACGCACAGGGTAGATGGAGGCATGTGTTGCTGTGGGCGTGCATGCGCTTGGGGCACTTAGGTAGGGGCGCAAAGAATCTCCTATGAGGATAGCATACGAGGCGTGCGTGCACGAGTGTGGGCGCGTGGGCGAGATGCGAATGAGTGTGCATTGACGATGTGCTTGCTGGTTGGGTGCGTGTGTTGCTTGCGTGAGTGCTGCTGTTTGCTGGGCGACTGGGCTGCGGTGCTAGGCGACTGGGCTGCGGTGCTAGGCGCTGCTGTGAATCTTTCTAGGACAAAATTAGAGCGAAAATCCTCATACTTTTAAGATTTCTTTTCCTAGAATGCCTTTCAAACTTCTCTAAAAAATCTCCTCTTGGCCTTGGCTTGGCTCGATGGACTTGAAGGCTATCATGATCATATCATGGCTGAGGTCGATCTACTGTTCTGTGGCCTCCTAAGCAAGGTACACACCTTGGCCGATAACACTTCAATTTTCATGGTACCCACTTGGGGCGAAGAAAGGATGTCCCAAAATGTTGTGCTTGGTGTAACGGTCATAACTTTTTGAATCGTGTGACACCATAATCTTACTCCGATTATGGCCAGCCTTAAGGCTAACTCGAGCTCCAACATTCTTTTCGTGAGTCTTTTAACTTTACCAAACCATAGGCGAGGCTCTTTCTTCCTCAACCGAGCACATTCACCCGACTAACCAAAAGTAAGAGCTTCTTTCGCTCATCATTGACTTAGTCTCAAGTAAGGGTTCACAATTACGTGCACAACTTGACTTATCCTCGGCAATGCACGTTGCCTCTTCATGCATTTCTTCACTTTTATGACTCTAATCGACTTGCCTCTACCCAAGGCCAAGTTCCCATGGGTTAACCTTGCCTCTAAACTAGATCAAGGTCCTTTAAAAGCTTCATCACATCATTTCTCATCATCTTGGTTCACAACAACACAACCTCATGCTTCTACATCACTTCGAAACTTTATCGAGACTCATTTGAACCCTCGTTGTGTCAAAATGACCTTATAAAACTTTACTGAGTGATTTAGGCACTTAACGGGACCTGTCGGAGCATAATAATGCTTATCGAGCTCTACCGAGCAATTCTGTCGCCTACCAGACTCTACAGAGCCATTCAACGCTTATCTTGCTCTATCGAGCAAGTAGTGTGTCAACTGAAGACTATCGAGAACTATGATGCTTTTGGATACCATTTCAAGCATCTAGATGTCATCTGTAGTCTATCGTCTCTTGGGCATACTTATCGAGAACCGGCCAATGGGTTCGTACTTTCTATTGGGACCATTTGAACACTATTGAGGTATGATAACTCTTACATCCATACTGTGTCACTCGAGCATACCGTACTGGAGCCCGAGTGCATATCCAAACCTCTCACCCATGAGAGCAGGCACAATGTCGGCACACACTACCATTACACTATCCTTGAGTTTTCCATCCTTGAAGGAAGACGCCCAAGACGCTTGTCTTGCGACATTTGCCCACACCATGACACACGCATGTGCCATGGGGTGGTTCACTTAGGCCATGGCTAGGCCCAGGGGTGGTGGAGAGCCAACACCATGCCCCACCTAAGGTTCATTTTGAGACATATTTAGTATGGCATGCTTGAACGTCAAAAGTGGCAAGAAGTCACCCGCTAGTGTGGAGCAAACGGTTGATCTCCGTTTGACTTGAAATTTTGCATGCTTGCATATCTCACTAATATGCATCTAACCCAATCCGCTCGTCAAAACTCACAACACAACCTCGACTTTTAAGGTTATAGCCCAGGGCCCATCTTGCCCACACTTAGCTCGTCACAGACACTGCCAACATCATTATTGCTTCTACTTTTTCTTGAGCCTTATCTATGCTTTCTTTTGCACTTCTTCTTGGTTGTTAGGTGATGCACCATCCTCCTTGGTCGCTGATCACACCCGACTATGCATCGCTACAAGGGCACGGGTCAATCGTAGTATAATAAAACAGCCGTGAGACTGAGTATCATCCTCTGCAGATCGGTTAATTGATTCTTTTAGTTATCTAACGTATCATTCAATTTTATTTAGGAAAATGCAAAACTTGAGGTGATTTGAATGAAATAAAGAAATCAAAACAAGCGTGAAAATAATTAAGAGATAAAATTCAATGTCAATGAAATTCTAGGGGTGTCGATTTCACTAACGGGTGACATCAAATCCATAAATAACTCAAGGATCTATTTATTAGAAAATTCATAAGTCTCAGAGTCTTAATTCAGGTTTCCTATATTTAGCACAAGCAACCCTCACACTTAATCCTAGAACTAACATATTGATCTAACTGATAAGAAAATGTTAGGCATTAATGGCTCTCCTTAATCGACCTCTAACATTCACAAATCACTTTCATGCATAAGTGAATTTAGTTGGACAATTTTTTATCTAGTTTAAAATTCTTAATTCTAGCAAGTAATAAACCATAAATCAATTTAGTCGATGATAAAGTAACTAAAACCATTGGGCATAACTTACTCAAATGAAATGCATAATAAAATCGATCCAAAAGTAAATAACACAAGATTAATGATCCATAAGCTAATCTAACCCCTAAAACAAATGGATTTAGCTAAACATAATTACAATAAAACAATCCCAACAATCCATAAAATTCATTGCTTAAAAGATAAAGAGAGAAAAAGAAAACTTTTGAATCGAGTATTCTCTGTTTTCGGCTCTGAATCGCTTCTTGAGCCCTTGGCTTTCACTCCCAAACTCCAAGAAATTCTCCTATTAGCTCCCAGCATGAATTTTGAGCAAAACCCAATTTAATCTCTCAAAAATTGGTCCCAAAATCGTCTCCCCCAAACCCTAGGATTGAAAAGAAGCTTAAATATTGCATCGCGGTAGCGTCGAGATGCTAAGGACAACATCTTGACGCTGCACCTAGAAATTACAAACATGTCACTGCCTATTTGTAGCATTGAAACGATGCATTGTACTGTCTCAACACTACTCTGCTCCAAAATTTTCTCCATATTGTTTTGTCATATTCCATGGGATAACGTTGAGACACTACCCCTTCGAGGCTATGCACTAAATTGGCTCCTTTCTTCATGCCTTAGGCAGGTTTTTCACCTCTTTGGCTCTTTTTCGACTTGAACACTCCAACTCATCAATTTCTTCTCCAAAGCTCAGTTCCAACAGAATTCAAAAAATAAAAGCCTCATAGCATACATTTTTAACACACAAAACTCCTAAATTATAGGCTATAGAATAACACTTTTTGAGTGCTATCAGTCGCATCATAACACGCTCTTCTGACCGTTACTTTGGCCTGTCAGGCGACGCTTTGTGTCGCCACATGCTTACTTGATGCTTGTTCTCTTGTTGGGGGACTCTCAACCCACTCTCTTAATAGTAGGGTTCAGACACTTGCAATGCTCTCCAACATAATCACACATAATAGCATGCTTGGGTGAAGCTGGAGACCTATCTTGCAATGACATGCCTTTTTTGCAGTTAAGGGGCTCTCTAAGTGATTGCCTAAAGCACTAGAAACCCCTGAAATAAGTAAAGGAGAGGAGATCCTTGTGAACAAAACATCCCTAAAACTTTAGGATACAACATCATGAAAAGTCATGCCACATTCATATTGGATACTATAAAATTTTTTTGCTGCTTGAACACAGTGAGTGAAAAATCAAAATCACTAGGCTTTTCTCCTTGGCCGCTCCGTAGAAAGGATCAATCATAAGAAGCCTCAAAAGCAGCAAAACAAGCCTTAATGATAAGAGAAAATGTGAAGGCATCCATACCTCCCTATAAGCGTCCTCAATGGTTTTGCGATCGAGACCAAGGAACTACTTCTTTGCCTACTCAAGCCCAAACCGGAGCCCTTCTGCGACAAAGGCCTTCATCTTCTTGAACTGCCCTGAAAGCACCATATACTCCTTCTTGATGGCCATAGGGTCACCCAGCTTGTCCTCCGTCACTTAGAGCATCTTCTCGATCATAAGGGCTTGCCTTTCAGTGGCCAACGCCCTTTCCTCAGTCACTCGAGCCTCAATTTAAGCCACTCGAACCTTCTTTTCAGTTTTGCGCAACTCGCCCTAGAGCATCTTATAGGGGCTTGATAAGTCTCTTGCTCCTACTTTGCATACACGAATCTATTTCTCGCCTCCTCTTCAGCGTAAGTAGGTAGAGCTTGGTGCCCTTGAGCTGCTTCTTAGTCTTGCTCGACTTACTTTATCTGTCGTGCTGAGGCAGACTCACTTGCATAGTTCCAAGTTGATGACTACTTTGCCTATGAAAACCTCACCCCAAGGCCTACAAACCGCCAAAGTTAGAAGATACTAAATGAGAGTAAAGAAGATCATAAGGTAAGACAACTCGCTAACCTTTCATATGCTTCTAAGGGCACGCTCGACCCATTCGTCTAGATGCCCTCATTCACTAACCAACCGCTCAAGAACATGACGCACATTCACCAGAGTCATGATAGAAGTCGAGCTCTGCGCCTTATCCTTAATAAGATGTCCTACGAAGGGCACATTAAAATCCATGAGGGTCTCTCTATAGTGGTGGCGAGGGTCGAATGGCTTAAGAAGCATTAACTGAAAGGCTAAGAAGGCTAAGAGTTGGTTGAATATATCGTTTTGCAACAAAAGGATCGGGTAAGGTAAAATCCCTCAAAAAAGAGGATGATAGAAAATTAGTGCATACCAAAGATAAGCAGGAGACTAAGGTAGTGGTTGATCAATTCATCGTCCATTAGTAGCGAGTCAATATGTCGAACCTCCTTTGAGAGTCGCCTCACCATATCAATGACGGTCTTCTACTCCAGGCTAAGCTTTGAAATACGGGCTAAGAAAGCTCTGCCACCACCCAAAAAACAACAAAGTTAGTGGCACACATTTGTAAACTCAACTGAGTAAGGGATCAAAGGTACGTACCCAGTTCCTTGAACTCAACCAGGACCTCCAAATCTCACCTTCGTCAAATTTGAAAGAAAGCCATTCCCCACACATGAAGAACTTTTCTTTCCACTTCTTGACTATGTAAGGTGGTTGACAAACGACCCCACTTTTGGGTGGGCCAAAACATAGTAACAGTATGCCATTCTAGACTGTCCCTTCTGGACATGGGAAGCCCACAACTGCTCATTGCTGAATGTGACTCCCCCATACTTCGACCACAAGATATAACCCCCCCAACAATGCCCCCAAACGTTTGGAGTAAATTGGGCAGGTGCAAGTGAACCTCGACTAGGAAAAATGGGCGAAAGGATGCATGGGTAGCCGAACATCTCTCTCAATCATTTGAGGGTAAAAAGCTACGTGCCTGGAGAAGGGTCTTCCATGGTTTTGCCCTCTGGAGGAAACCTAAGCCCAACATTCATCATGATGGAGAATCGGTCCCTAAGTAAAGCCAATATGTCGATTGAGCAATCGAAAGGACAACCCCCTTCAATAGGTTGGTTCCCCTTCTCACTCCTGCCAAAAGTAGAGGTGAGGTTTGACTTCTCCCTACACATGATACTAAGAGGGAAAAAAGAAGAAATAAAATATTAGAGAAGAGAAAGGCTGACTATCGCAGAAAAGAAGACAAAAACTTGAACTTCAGCTCAATAACAATTGTGCGATCATTGGAAACAAAAAAGAGGCTATAAATAGACCCTCAATGCAACACGTGACTGTCAAAACACTGGTAAAATGTGTAATGGATTTGCAAGTACAAATTGACGCATCTTAATGGGTGTACGAGTCGCCACCAAGACCGTTCAAATCCCTCTTCAATTGTCGTTGTGTCAATAACGTGTAGGGAACCTTCTAATTCACCATCACTCGAGTATAATCCCAACTCAACACTACTTAATAACTCAAATTAAAATATTGCATAACTCAAATTAAACCTTTCTACAGTAAAAGGTTGAGCTCAAAGCTCCATAATAAAGAATATCGCTCATTTGGTCGATTGCTCTTCTAAGAGTAAATGGAGATAAATATGAGAAAGTAAAGAAGATAGAAAATATTGTGTATTGAGAGTGTAGTTAGAGAGACATTTTGTTAATATTTCTGCACATTATTGTCAACTTTTTCTTCATGATCCCTTCATCTTAACTCCAGTTTACAGGTTCTTAATTTGTCACAAAATCTTATTATTATTGTCAAATTGTGTCATAACAATCATGCCTTTTTTGAATTTCACTTTGATCACTTTCTTGTGAAGGATCTTCTGCCGAAGACAATACTTCTTAAGGGGTACAAGCTCTCCATCTATGTTGTTAATCCTTAGTTTGCTATATCTCTTGACTAGCTAGTTGTTTTTCTCTCAATACTTTAAGATATCTCTCTATGGCACCGTCGTCTTAGCCATCTTTTATTTAATATAGGTATGACTATCTCAAACCATCGTAATGTGGAGTTTTGTGCCAAAGGATCTACTACTTTTTTAGTTCTTGTCAAATGGACAAAAACATGCACATCACATTGAAAAACTTTTAATTAAAAGGATTTTTGAAAAACACATGAGGGTTTAGAAAGAAAATACCTTTGAGATGACAAAGGTAGAGCCACGTAAGACTCCATGAGATCTTTCCAACTATCTTTGACCTACAACGAACTGATGCGTAGGCACCTATGGGAGAACTAAGAAAGAACTCCCATTTTTCCTTTGATGGTAGCTATTGGAAGGAGAGAGAGGCAGAGAGAATACATTATAATAACATCTTTGAGTTTGGTTAGAATTTTTCTTATATAAGGCTGAAACCTAGTGGCCTTTTAATTCTCTAATTATGAAAATTAAAGCTTTTCTTAATTTTTCACAATTAATTACTTAGTTCCTATCTCAAGGGTTTGAGTTCATGAACTCTTTCTTGGATCTCTGCACCAAGTCATGCCCCATTGAGCTTTCATAACCTAGTGGGCGTCTTTTCTATCTAATTGGGTCCAATTATCTAGTTGGGCTTCCAATGTGCAATTAACTCATTTAATAATAAATTAACGATTAATTTACTATTAATTACGTAGTTAAATAATTTAATTATAAATTAAATAAACTATATTAGTAATCTTCTTCTGATCAAATGTTCGTCATAGAGGCCTACGAGCTAGAATAGGGACCTTGATTTGTCTTTGGCCTCACATCTTACTACTTAAGTCTCACTAATTCTCTATAGACAGCCTTCATGATTTCATCGTGGGAAAATTCTTCTTCGGGAATCAAGAAGGTAGGTACCTATTGCGTGTGTATAAGTGAATGATAAGATGACACAAAGCAATGTTTAAGTGTACACAGTTTTCAGCAAGTGATGAATATTTATATGGTCTCTACATGGATTAATGGTAGATTTTGAACTATCTAACTTAACATTTTAACAAATTCAAAGTTAAGCAAAAGACAATTATTTTATGATTTTTTTTTAAAACAATTGCTGAATCAAATTAAATGATCGAATGAAAGTAATGCTTTACGGTTGAAATGATGATAATGAATGAGTTCAGATTAAGGTAATATGAAATTTTACCTGAAGTAGAATTATGAAGCAAAGGAATTGCATAATTAAATCAAACAACAATAGTCTCAAATCTTCTCATATCTCTCAATTATCTTAAGTTAATTCTCATTAACCTATATAATTTAAACCTATTGTTTTTGTGCATTAGGTGAGTGATTATTCTGAATCGTCCTTACTTAGGCAGCAACTAACCTAATATAGAGGCAAATCTGTTTTCAAAGCAATCTACTTCTCATATTTTCTCTCGAAACATAGAGAAGCTGTTTATGTGTGTTGGCCAGGTAGTCATAAATGCTGAACATTAAAAATAGTTATAATATAATTCACTCCAAGAAGCTTTTACTTCAAAATAAAATTAGTTCAACAACATCTCCCTTAATCCTCACCCAAAGTTGATAAAAGAAAAGAACACATAAACAAAAATAATAAAGTTCATAGTGAAGTAAAATCCTATTGAGTTGTCGAAATCAGTTGCTTCATGAATTCGATAGTCAAAATCGATGGTTTGCTTCAACCTACTTCAAATTTCTGCCATCTCCAATTTCTTCTCTATGGAAACTCAAGAACACAGCTACGATAGAAGAAAATTCTTACGGAAGAATAAAGACTTTAACTAAAACTCTCTAAACGGCTTGAAAATTTGGAACTAGCTGAACTCCTCTCATTGGCAGCCTCTTTTTCTATTTATAGCCTTTCCGTTGTGATTAGGAAACCTATTAGGTTAAATCCCCCACGTGGTTCGCATCCAACTGTGAATTAATTCTGTAAGAGATAATTTCATTTTCATATTTTAATTTCTGTTATCTGCGCACAGATTTTATCTGTTCATTTTGCTCCAAGATTGCTCTCTCAATTATTTTACTAAACTAATGCTTCATCAATTATCTGCTCAATTACCCAAAATCATTAAGCACAATTCCCTTTACTTCTATTTCAATGTTGTCATAAATATAATGATGCAACAATATGAAGGTTCTCAAAAGTTCTGTATGCAAAAAAAGGATAAATCAATCAATTATTTCATAATGCCAAGGTAATTTACTCTGAAAATAAGATGAAATCTAGCCTAAAAAAATCCTAATAAATCTCTTTTGGAGAGTTATCAGTACCCTATTATCCAAGCTCCATACCAACACATTAAGTAAACCACTTATATGCACACTTAATACAGAGAATTGCACACTTTGCACTTTCCATTATTGAGTGACTGTGAATTTCATCTTGTACAGAAATGTTTCCAGCTCCCCAATTGAATGCATTCTCAAGACACAAGCCTTATTGGACGAATATGTAAATCACCCTCACTAGGCTACTCAAGGAACACACTCACATAGACAATAGTTCATAACACACTCAAGATTAAGATCAAATGGGCATACGATCATCCTAGTTATGTGTTTGTATTTATGATCTTACAAGAAAAGTGCATAACACATTTCAGTCCATTCTTATGTAATCCCATTGCACATGATATGTCCACTTGCATGTCACTACATGAACGATCTGGGTAAGACCATTTGAAACATTTACAAAGTGGATGGTATAAACGATGTTACCATGATAAAGTCTCCAACCCTATCCATGTACTATAGACCATTTAAATTGGTACTTTTAGACTTGATCCTATAGCATGTTTGTTACAGACAGAGTTTAAGAACACATAGAAGCAATAATGTTAGTTTAGACAAGATGCACATATAGTTCTTGAGTTTATCTTGTTTATAGCAATATAGCTTATATGACATCATGAGCTTAGGACATAAATTCCAACGAAAAAGTCATCAGTTTCCCTTTACTCACTTTACAACTTGCTCATCTAACCTTTTCAATTAGTTTATTTAAATGTATGAGGCTCTTCCTCTTTACTATCTATCATTGGAGCTTGTTACTTTCTCTTGTTTATTGATGACTTTAGCAAAAATTTCTTGACTTTATCTAATGAAAACAAAAAATGATACATTACCTTTTTTCCTTCAATTCAAAATGATAATTGAAAATTAGTTCAATACTACTATTAAACTCTTCAAACTGATGGTGGTACGGAATTTTGCTCACTCTCTCCTGTCCTTTGCAATGGCATTCATCATTGTATCTTGTTGCCAAGCATGTGACAACAAAATGAAAATGTTGAGATGAAAAATCTACATGTTTTAGAGGTTGAATTGTCTCTTGTTG
>JAOANK020514057.1:0-12645 GCA_026257165.2 Telfairia occidentalis
CATTTCATAGTGTCCCCAAGAAAAGGTACCCAGTCTAATCCATATACTACAGACTATTTTGGCTATTTACTTAGACTTGATCCATTTTTAATGCTTCACATATAGCCTAAGTATTCATATAATAGCCACGGGTTCTTTAGTTTATTGGATTTATAGAGTTAAATGATTCAATAACAACCTTACTGAATAACTTTAATAACAACTTTATTGACAATAGAATGTGTTTACAAGTCATTCGAGTTTTAGGACATACACACCCAACAAATTTCATTCAACCACACATTACACATATGTGCAGAATTCATGCAAGGATTTTTGTAAATGTATGTTGAACAATAATATTTTATAGCTCGAACCAAACTGCAAATAATTTTTTCAAATTCTTCTTTATCTACTTGCATATCCATATTTGACATGAACCTACAAACTACTTCAAAAATAGTTAACCAAAATGAAGAAAAGTAACTATTATAAATATAATCTCTCTTTAAAATATCCCCAAATTTCAAATAAACAACAAATGTCCAAACAATATTAAATAAAATATACCAACTCAATATGTCAATAATATTTATTTTTAGAATAAAAAATAAAAATATGTTATTATAATCCTAGAGATTTTTCATCATTAAACTATTCAAGCATTAGCTTAGGCCCTTCCATAATGCAAAACATTTCTCTTTTCTCTTTAATAAAAAAAAGTCTTGTTGTGAAGAACCATAAGTCGCTCCCAAATTGCATTCCACGCTAACCGTTCACCATACGCATCACGTTTGCAATACTACAATTAGAAGAGTCATCTTGTTTTATTGTAGTTGGTTACGTTTTCTCTCAACTACTTCAATAAATTGATCAATTTGCAGAGTTTTATAGCGCCTCCTACCTTTTTTCTTCCTTTTATATCTAGTTTTTCCTTTTTACTTCATTTGACACTTTTTTCTTATTGCCTAGTCTTGTCACCGTCTCTTTGCTAGAATTATTTGATTCATCACTATTGTCAAGTGAAATGACGTCCTCTTTATGTGCTTCACTATCATCAATAGGAAGTATCCTAGATGAAGGTGCCCATGCATAATCACCAGTTGCAATGGTACTCATGAACATTCTTCCAAATTTGTCCAACTCCAAATTTATACCTTCCTTTTGAAACTTTAATGCATTTGGAACCATATGCATTTATACATAAGTATATATATTAATTATTTTATAGAATAAACTCTATCTAATAAAATTTAAAATTATTAGAATGTATCTACCTGCAATTTCTTTTGCAACCATTCTTCAGTTGCTTCAATAGTTTTCTTTTGAGAATTCCATCCAATGCCAGTGTCCTTTCCAATTAGATCTTTTCATAATTTCCAATCATTTTTAGTGCATCCCACTTGTTCTTCAATTGTTGTCTACAATATTATTTTACAGTTGCTCTACAAAAGTTTGCTATCGAATTCTCTCATCCAAGTTTAGTGAAATGACTTCCAGGACGATGTCCTGCCTCAATTTCTATTATACATAGATCACAAAAGATGCCTATAGTGTGACGATCCCAAATAGTCTTATTTGGCAAACCCACTAGTCGCGCTTTCAAAGTTGTTGGTTATATTACCATTCGTTTCCATATCCACTAACATACAAACAAATAAATTCTAAACTTAAGGCAATTGTTCATTTACGTTTTATGTTATTGCATGCAAGTTAATTATTAATCACGTTAAACAATAAGGGATTTCGTACCAGCATATTTTATATCAAAAAATAAATGGATGAATAATTGCATATTTAAGAGAATATATTACTGTAAATAAATTTAAATATTGAAAAAAAGAAACAAAACTAAATGAAATAAATAAGAAGGCAGAAGTAAGAAAATACCTGATGAGAAAGTTGATTTCACAGTATTTAAAAACCTACACATTTTTATTAAATAAAAAAAATTTAATTAGCTTACAGAATTGAAGAACAGAATAACTGTGACAAAAGAAATTAAAAAGAAAAGAGTTGGACACATTTTTCATTAATCTATTTCGATTAAATATTTTAGGATTTGACAAAAGAAATAAATTAATCAAAGTTGATTTGATTTTGATTTAGAAAATATTTGAATGTTGGGCTATCTCTCAATTACGTTTGAAGGGTGGGAAGACTACTACCATATTTGAAGCTCATATTGATTTTGATTTTGATTATTGCAGCAATATTTTCGGTTGAATTTGATTGAACTGGTTTATCCAATCATACATGTATTGAGTAATGGACAGAGTAGGAACATAAAGAATTTAATGCCAAAACCCATTAAAATTAAAAGAAATTGAAGAAGTACCACAATCAATACCCGACCAATTGAAAACAATAAATGTATACTATATATATTTTTTAATATAAATATAATAAAATGAAACTAAAACACTTAAAAATGGAAAAAAATAAACTTGAGAAAGTCACCTGAGTTATTGATATGTGAGTTTAAGCCTAACGTGGGAGAAGGAAGAAGATGATGGCAGAGGAAGGAAGGAGAATATGGCAGGGAGGAAGGAAGGAGAATATGGAGGCATGAAAAAAAAATATACGAAAGGATATAATAGACCTTTTTCTAAGATATGTTAAAAAGGCGCCTGATTATTTGAAAAGTTGATTTCAAAAGCTACAATTGAGATTTAAAAACAAAGGATTTTAAAAGTGATTTGAGTTAAATTATTATTTAAGTAATTTTACCAAACACATAAAGCAGTTAAGACTTTTCCAAAATAGATTTTGACTTTGCCACTGCAATTCCAAACGAGCAATAGATCATTTCTTGAGCAAATCTAGAATAAATAATATTTATGACCGTGTGACACGAGCTTTTGTGCATGAGCTCATGTCACGAGCTTTAAAAAGACATGGTCTCCTAACCCATGGAAAAAGGACTCATCCCAACTGGAACAACCCTAGAGTGACTATTTAAAATCATGAACTCCCTTACGATCTGTATAAAAGCTTTCAAGCTTCATTCCCTATTGTTAATATGTTTTTGTAACATGTTTTTCATGAATGTTGTAAATATTTCAATGTAAATATTAAATGAAATTTGTGCTCATTGAATGTGGGTGTTCAAATTATGAATATGTCTCATTTTTTTTTCTTGAAAGCATTTAATTATTTTACAATGTGATAAAAATTTGTCACTAATTCTTTTACACAACATTGATGATGATTTTGAAACTTAGTGAAATTTTGACTCAATGTTGAGTAAAATAATGTTGATAAATTTCATTTGAAAGTTGTAAAATATTAGTGGTCGTGTGTGATGCAATCATTTTGATAACTGTGCAAATATATCTTGTATACTCTATGGCATATGCTTCTAAGAATATAATTGCTGAACTGAACGATGCTAAGAAATTTAATGGAGATAATTATGAAATATGATCTATGAAAATACAATATGTTCGGAAGAGCAAGAGGCTCTGGAAATTTTAAACCATGTGTTGAATGAGCATAGGAAGGGAATACAACTCAACATAGAAGGGACCGTGAGGCTTATGATACCTGAAAAAAAAAACTCACTAGCTCACATTACATATTGAGCAGCATGGAGAATGATGTCATTCGTGAGTTTCATTTTTATGATCTTGCTAAGGACATGTGAGCTGCATTAAAATTGAAATTTGGTAGAACTTCTGTAACCAAAGTTATGCAATTCAACATTAAGTTTATTACTTATAAAAAACACCCTAATCACAATATGAGACAACACATGAGGGAGATGTCTAATATGATTAGTGAGTTGAAGGAAGCTAGTCATGTCCTGACCGATGAACAAAAGATTCAAGTTGCTATTAGATCCCTTCCCCACAATTGGGAGCACAAGAAGGTGCATCTTACCCATAATGAGGGGGATTAAAACTCTTACTCATATTGCAGATCATTTTGAACTAGAAGAAGATCGCATGGAGGCAACAATGTCGGATAATGCTTATGTGTATATGGCTGGTCCTCATTCTCATGAGAACAAAGGTCACAAACACAAACATAAAAAAGATTTAAGGGGAAAGAAGACCATAAAAATAAGAAACAAGCAAGGTCAAAATGAAAAAGGTACGGGAAAACGTCCCATGATTCGTCCTAAAAAGAAGAAAGCAAATATCAAGTGCTACAACGGTCATAAAAAGGATCATTATTCTCGTGAGTGTACTGAACCCAAGAAGGTACAAACTTTCAAAAAATTTAAGATTCATTCTTTCATTTTTGAAAGTTGTGTTTTTCAGCTTTATTTTCTTGGCTAACTCTCATCCTTTGTGGACTGTAGACTCAAGAGCCACAAACCATGTAGCTAGAGAATGTGAAGTGTATGTGGAATTTCTTCGAATTCCATTAGGAGCATGGTGGTTATATGTTGGAAACAATGCACGAGTACCTGTGAAGGACATTGGTTCCTACAAATTAACCATGTGACATGGACACACTCTATTTTTGCATGACGTATTATACGCACTTGATATTCGATGAAATTTTCTTTCTATTTTAGTTCTTTTAAGACTTGGTTTTACTTTTAACACGTCTGGTAGTTTATTGACTCTTTCTATGAACAAAATACTCTAAAGTCATGGATTTCTATTGAATGATTTTATGGTAATGGATGTTGTTGACACGATACCTTAAAATTGCGCTAGCTTTTCCCTTATAACATCATCTATTAATGTGAATGTTGATGTGACTAGGTGACATGCAAGATTGGGTCATATAGGTCAACATATAATGGTAGATTGGCTAAAGAAGGTTTGTTAGGTCAAATTGGTAAAGTTAACTTGCCTGTTTGAGAAAATTGTTTAGTAGAAAAAATGGATAGAAAATCATTTGGTAAAAGAACGAGGACTGAAATTCCATTGCAACTAATTCACTCTAATTTTTGTGGACCTATAAGTGTGAAGGCAAGACATGGAAGTGAATTTTTTATCACTTTCATAGATGATTTCACACGTTACAATCATGTTTATTTGGTTTTTCACAAGTCTGAAGCATTTGAGTGTTTTAGAAAATTTATAAATTTAGTGGAAAATCAATTAGGTAAAAAGGTTAAGGCCTTAAGAATGAAGATCGAGGATGTGAATATCTGTTTAATCGGTTTAAACAGTTATGTCAAGAAAATGGTATAGTAAGACAGTTAACTACATTAAGGACATCGTAACAAAACGGGGTAGCTGAAAGAAGAAATAAAACTCTTCTTGAAATGGTTAGGTCAATGATGGTACAAACATAATTGCCATTCATATTTTGGGGTGATGCTTTATTGACTACTACTTATATCCTTAATCGAGTGCCTTCAAATTCTGTCACTTCCATGCCTTATGTGCAATGGACTGGTAGAAAGCCAGACCTTAATGGTTTAAGACCATGGCGATGTGCTACCTATGTACATGAGTCATCACATTAACATGGAAAGTTAGGTCCAAGGGGTAAAAAGAGTATATTTATAAGATACTCAAAACACTTAAAAGGGTATGTGTTTATTGGTGAATATGAAAATGGGAGTATAGTTGAATTTGAATCTCGAGATGAAACTTTCTTGGAGAATGATTTTCCAAGGAAATGTGAGATTAATGCTGAGATGTCCCTATTTGAAAATAGTGATCAAAACGATTTGCTTTCATCAAATCAATCATGGGAAACTCTTAATGATCTATCAACAGTATCTCATCCAACTGGGAGAAATTTGAACACTGTGTGATCTAGAACCACAAACAACTCGTAACTCAATTGAACCATTATCATGTCATTTAATAGAATCAACAAGTGAACAACAATTAAAAGAACAACAAATAAGACTTAGTAATCGTGGTAGAATATCAAAATGTCTTTTTGATGATGAGATATACATTATTACTCCAGAGGATGATGAAGAGCCGACAATTGTTCATGAGGCTCTTCAAAGTCCAATTAAAGAAAATTGGATGAAAGGCATGGAAAATGAGATAGAGTCAATAAAATCTAATAAAGTTTGGGAGCTAGTTGATCTCCCTAAAAGATGCAAAGCAAATGGTAACAAGTGGATTCTTAAAATTAAATGTAAGGCTGACGACTCTATTGAAAGGTATAAGGCCCGTCTTGTAGCCAAAGGATTCACATATAGGAAGGAATAGATTACGAAGAGCTTTTCTCACATGTTGTGAGTTTAACCTCTATAACACTCATTCTATCTATAGTTGCCAATTTAGATTTAGAATTACATCAAATGGTTGTGAAAACAGTTTTTCTAAACGAAAAACTAGAAGAAGAAATATATATGCAATAACCCATCATTTTGTTACTGAAGGACAAGAAGATAAAGTATGTAGATTAATGAGGTCAATTTATGGCCTTAAGCAATTTTTTCAGATAGTGGTACATTAGATTTCACCAAGTAATCATCTTATATAGTTTTCATATGATCGATCAAGACCACTATGGGTATGTCAAAACAAACAAATATAAGTTTGTGATTCTTTCTCTATATGTGGATGGCATACTATTGGTTGGGACGGATATGGTGTACGTGTTAACCATTAAGGAATGATTACCTTCAAATTTTGAAATGAAGAATATGGGTGAAGTTGCTTGTATATTAGGAGTCAAGATTGAAAGAGATCGCTCCAAAAGGATGTTAGCCTTGTCACAAAGTCAATACATCAAGAAAATTCTTGAAAGATTTAAAATGCAAGATTGCAAACTCATTGATACTCCTATTGCAAAAGGCAAAAGTTTAAATAAGAAAATGTGTCCAAAGACTCTTGAAGTGATAGAACGAATAAATTTTTTTTTTTATATGAGCGTTATTGGAAGCCTCATATATGCCATGAATTGTACGAAACTAGACATCTGCTTTGTTATTGGTCTGGTAAGTAGATATCAGTAAAACCCAAGACAACCCCATTGGAAAGTTGTTAAGAGAATACTTCGGTATCTCAAAGGCACTATGAATTATTCATCGTGCTACCAAGGAAATAATTTGTAATTAGAAGGCTACACAGATGCTGATTAAGGAGGGGATTTAGACGGAAAAAAATCTACTTCAAGATATATATTCTTACTGAGTAAAGGAGCAATTTCGTGGAGTAGTAAGAAACAAACTTGTATAGCCTTATCAACAATGAAAGTTGAATTTGTAGCACTTTTAGAGGCAGTACAATAAGCAGTGTGACTTAAGAGTTTTTTTAATCATTTGGAATTTAATGAAAGCACGCCTAAGTTAGTATTAGTAAATTGTGATAGTCAGGCTGCAATAGCATTCACGAAGAATCCTAAGTATCACTCTAAGACAAAGCACATAGATATTAAATACAATTTTGTTAGAGATAAAGTTGCACAAAAGGAAGTGAATGTGTAATATATATTTACACGTAACATGGTTGCAGACCCTTTCACTAGGCCTATACCTAGAGATGTCTTTAATTATCATATTAAATCTTTGGGATTGTGTAGGCTTTGACTTTATTTTTCTTAAAAATTGTATCACTTATTATGATTTATGGAATAAAGTTTTGTACTTTATAATGCATACAAACAAATGTTTAGTACATATAATGAAAAGTATGTTAGACAGTAGATTTGTTGTTTTCTCACACAAGCAATCACTTCTATGACTTTTGTGTCGATTAGAAATGAGATACATTTAAGCTATTTTATTATTGTAGTAGTATAATAAAAATTGAGGGCATATGCTTAAAAGAAGATATGGCATTGATAAGTGATCAAGATGAGATCGTATTATGATCGAAGGTGACTAAATCTCACTGCTCACTTTAAACTGTCTATGAATGTCAAAAGGAAGTCATGTAATTATTGGTTGATAAAATATTTAGGTAGAATAGTGGACTCAAGTTAGATATTGAGTGAATAAGAACTATCATTTTTACAATATTAATTAAGACATACACTCTGATGCTAAAGAGTAAAATACTATAGCATATGTTTCATGCCACATGTGCACAATATGACCATATAGAGTAGCATAAGTTAGATGATCTCTACTTCTTTGTTGTGTGAGACCCTTGAAATTAAAGATAAAAAAAAAAAACTTTCAAAGTATCCTTATGACCTTTTGGCTGAAATGTTTGAAATTTGATTTCAATGTTAGCTATCTTAGGGAGGTTAGCAATGGTCATGAATGATTCGATCTAATGGTACTTACCTAGAAAGCAGTTGTTTTGGAATGAAAGTGTTTTTTAGAAAAGGGAAGATCATTTCAAGTGTCACATTAAAGTGTATTCACTGATTGTGAATAAATAAAATAAAAAGAGGAATGAAATATTTCAAATGAGATCGTGAGTTATAATCAATGTGACTAAATGATTCTAGGATACTTCATACTAACTCTACCTCAAACTTTAAGTTAGTTTACATACTCAGCCATTGTAAAGTGACAAGCTCTTGAGAAAAGTATGATGGTCACACGACTTATTTTCTTGTATGAAATTTGATGCAAAGTGAAAAAAAGGAATGTGTGTTTCTCTTCTTTTGAGATATGAGAGAATCCCATAAGGAGATAAAAAATATTTTAAAATGAAAGAAAATTATGTGCGAGTGGGAGATGAAAGTTATTATAAATAGTTAATTAAATATTTGTTATTTAATTAATTTCATATTTAATATTTTTTATATTAAAAGGAGGAAGTAGTTTTTGTAACTACTTACTCAAATCTTCTATAACGATATCTCACGTTACTTTTATTTTTGAATTAAGAGAGAAAATGGGGATATGGGATACATTCGGTGAAAAACTCTCTCGATAGAAAAGAAACTCCCTAAAAAATCCTCTAAAAAAGCTCTCAAGTTGTTTTTGAATTTTCGTGGATTTCGCTGCGCTACAACAGGTAAGTATCTTTATTAAAAAATTCCAACAGTTCAAGAAAGCTTCAGACAAGGCACACATCGTTCGTTCAGATCCTTGATTTTTTTTATTAGGCTCTCATGGTCATGGAGAAACTTGATCCCTTAGTTGACCTTCGGATCTGTTGTTTAACACAGTAGCTTTTTGGATCCACTTCTATGATTTACATTTGGCTTGTATGAATTGAGCCATGGCTACACGATTGGGCAATGCTGTGGATACTTTTGAAGAGGTGGACTGCGATTCTGATGACTGTTGTTGGGAGGAGAGCCTGAGGCTCTAGATATGTATCGATATATATCGAAGCCTCTGCTTCGTGGAATCAAGCTTAACATTGATGGCCCAATTGATGGGGGCTTGGATTCCCATAAATTATGAAAAACTTCCTGATTTTTGTTACCATTGTGGAATCCTGGGTCATCTGTTTAAGGTTTATGAGATAACATTGAAGGAGTCTCAAGTGGATTCAAAGTGTATGCAGTATGGGTCTTGGTTGTGTTACCTCAGTTCTGAGAAAGCCTCTCTATTGTCCTAGACTCGTGCGAGGCCTCGTGAACGTCCTCCCATGGTGGTCTTGGAGAACGCCGGACTTGGGAGTACACCAACTATGATGGTAGAAACATCTCCGAGGGCTGCTGAGGTGAGTTACATAGTGGTGGAGGATATTCTGTCAGTTCCAGGAATGGATTCACTGAGTAAATGTGCATTAAATAACACAAATGTTATTTTGGAAGAAATAATGTTGATTTATTCCAGAAAGCTAGTGGGGATATTCTATGAGGCTTTTTGTAACGTCCTGTTATTTAATTTAACCATTTATGAGGATTATTTAGGATTAAATATCTTAAGTGATTGAGAATTATTGGGCTAATTAAGTTAATTTCCTCCTTTTGCTTTGACAAAAACATTGGCATTTATCCAGCTACGGTTGACAACGTCGGCAGTAAACTAGATTCGCCAACGTCATCAAAGCGTCGACATATCCTAAAGATTCGCCGACATTTTTGAAGAAAATGTCGTCATTTTTTACTTCTATCGACATTCTATAATGTTGACCCTAACTTGCTATACCGACGTTTATCTATAGAATATTAAAAGGTGTGATAGTGGAGAATTTTACGTTTCTTCTTTTGCCCTTGGGTTTTTTGTCAATCCTCATTTTATCCTTCGCCTATTTGTTTATAAATTTTGCACCCAAACCTTGATCATTGATCACCCAGCCAAAAGAATCGATTAATCCCAAATATGTTAGGCAACGAAATCAATCACAGATACGGTGTTTAGGCCACCAATGGAGATGAGAATCGTGGTAGAAATCAACCTCTTTCAAAGGTGAAGCAATGGAAGTTAGGGTTTCAGAAAGACGAAGATGGGGGAATTTTTTAGGGTCTCCTTCTCCAACTTTCGTCTTCCATTTCCATGGCTTTGATTTTTGGTTTTTGTTACACAAGAGATAGGAAAATTGGCATCTTCGTCTTTATCACTGTACTTTGCACACCACAGTTCAATTAACCACTAAGATTTCAACCCCAAAATATACTTTTCATTTACTAATAATTTTCAGTTTTAGTGGGTGATTCTTTCTTTCTTTTGTTTTTTTTTTTTTTTTGCAAGTGGTTTAGAATTAAAGATTATGATAGATGGTGGACTTCACTTCACATTGGTGAACGAAAGGGTGACATCAAGACATCAAAGATGTGAATTTTTTATTCTTGAGCCCTTCACATCCAAGTTAGTTACTAATACAATTTTGATTTTTACATGATCAACTAGGATCACTTTCATCTTCAGAAAGTCCACAACAAACGGTGGGATATGGTCAGATTTATGAAATGTATTTCTTGAGAGGCCTGGCTAGCCTGAATGTCAATTTTACATGATTCTTGGCAACTTTGGTGTTGTTTGTCGAGTTAATCATCGAAGAGAGAGTAATTTTGCAAATAGCGAGCAACAACTACAAAATTGCCTAGGTACATGAATTATTTTCTTCGCTTTGTTTCCTATTTAGTATCGGTGTATAGGCCCATTTAAAAAGAAAAACCATTATCTTTTACACCTTCTACACTCAAACCCTAACCTAAGTCAAAGTTGCATATTCATTTCACCATTTTAAATTTTACCCCAATGCCATCTCCTTCAAATATTTTGTTTTCATAAATAAAAAAATTTTAAAAAAATTCGTTTTTCTATTTCATACCGTTTTATATTTCTCAACTCATAACCAAATGTCACCCCTTCAATTTTTTTTGAAACAAAATTCAAAAGGCCTTTCACAACTTTTTGAAAACTAAAGGACACATCCTTTCGATAAATGTTTCACTCAATAAATATCAATCTTTCTTTCAAATTTGCATGGAACATCAATTTTCCTTTCCCAAAACTCAATTCTATTATCCTTCCCCCAAAACTCAATTCTATGATGTCAACTAATAATATTCCTTTCTCTTTTATAAAAGACCTTAAATCTCTCCAAAACGAATGACAAATAAAGGTTTTTGTTCTTCAAAAAGGAAATATTGAACCATGTCAAAAAGAAGATTTGAGAATCTAGAAACTTATTTTGGTTAATGAAGAGGTAATGCATATTATTATTTGTGTTTTATTCAATTTATTTCAATTGATTTCCCCTTTTTATGTTGTTGGTAGTTTGATCGAACTGACATATTTTTGACATTTTATTCATTTTTCCTTCAAGATTTTGTTTGATGCTTCTAAATCAATTTTTAATAAATTACATGCTTGTAAATTTGTTTCTCTTCTTCATGACACTTCCAAGAGAATCATATTGGTTTTTGTTGTATGGTGCATGTTGGTTTCTCTTGTATGATGCATATTGGTTCATGTTATCCAAATTCAAAAGTTTTTCTTTCCATCAAGAAATTATTATAAATTTTCGGCTTGTAAATATTTGATTTGTTCAAGAGATGCATATTAGATTCCTAGATGTTTATATTAATTTTCTTTTTATGCTCGGTATAAAAGTACTTGTGTTATAAGTTTTTGTTGGATGCTTAGTATAAGTGATGCTTCTTAATCTATTTTTTAGAAACTTTTTAAACCTCGGTTGTGCATGAAACTCCCAATAGATGCATATAAGATTCATATATGTTTATATTCATTCTGTATTTATGTTCTCTTTCAAATATAAATCTTAATAGAATCTATGTAGATTCTAAGTGTTTCAGTAATAATATATTAATGATTTTTAATTTTTGGCCTAATTATTCAACCTTGCCTTGCAAGGATTAAAGATTCAAGCTATAATGTTTAATGAAGTCATAGAAAAATTTGGAAATTTAATTCAAAAAAATAGATCATATTTCATTGAAAATGGAAATGTCAAAAAAGTTAATTATAAGTACGCAAATGTAAACTCACAAATTGAAATTACTTTTTCATCGGCAACGTTGATCCAAGAAATTGCATCGTCATTTAATTTTTATCAGTTGAAGTATAGTTGCATTTCATTTCATGAGATTAATTCCTCCGTGAAGACAGATCAAGTAATAGGTAACAATTTATGTAATTTAGTTTTTATTGTAAAATATTCTTAATTATATTTTTTTTAATGTTTAATCTATATTTTTGTGTGCAGATTTTATAGGAATTGTGTTTTCTGTGAGATCTATGGTGGACGTACAATTACAAAACTCAAATAATATAAAACTGATCAAGAGAGAGATTTTTCTAGTTCACCAATATTTCAATAATTAAATATATGTACTATGTGAGAAAAAAATTACATTTGATTATTTACAAGTGTTTACTTATTTTGTAGTTGCAAGTCAATTAAATTGACATTG
>JAOANK020514160.1:0-12644 GCA_026257165.2 Telfairia occidentalis
ATTACATCATTTATGCTCAAAGGATTATCAAAAAGGGTCATCATGCCACAATATACTCTTAAAAGACACACACTTAACTCTTATTCTAAGAGTTAACAGTCCTCTAGTTCCTAGCTCAACGGAAAACCGAAATGTTCAGGATGCTTATGACAGGTGGACAGGGCGAATGAAAAAGCTCGAGTCTACATTTTGGCCAGTATATCTGATATACTGTTCAAAAAGCATGAGAAAATGGTCACCGCCAAGGAGATCATGGACTCGTTGCAAGCGATGTTTGGACAACCGTATTCATCGGGCATGCACGATGCTTTAAAATACGTTTACAATTACTGCATGAAAGAAGGAACCTCTGTTAGAGAACATGTTCTAGACATGATGGTCTATTTTGATCGGGTAGAGGTAAACGATGCTGTCATAAATGAAAAGAGTCAAGTTAGCTTCATCATGGAATCTTTTTTGAAGAGTTTCTTACAATTTCACACTAATGCCATGATGAACAAGATCAAATATAATCTGACAACTCTTCTCAATGAGCTCCAGATTTACCAATCTTTATTAAAGAATAAAGGTGCATAACCTGAAGCAAATGTTGCTACATCTTCTAATAAATTTCAAAGAGGATCGTCCTCTGGAAATAAATCTGGCCCTTCTTCATTTAAAAATAAGAATATTCAGAAGAAGAAAAAGAGAAAAGGGAAAGTCGTGTTGCACAAGGACGAAGGAAAGGCTGCAGATAAAGGAAAATGTTTCCACTGCAACCATGAAGGGCACTGGAAACGAAACTGCCCAAAGTACCTGGCTGAAAAGAAAGTTGAAAAAGAAAAACAAGGTAAATATGATTTACTAGTTGTCGAAACATGTTTAGTGGAAAATGATTTTTCAACTTGGATACTGGATTCAGGGGCTACTAATCATGTTTGTTCTTATTTTCAGGAAACTAGTTCCTAGAGCAGCTTCAAGATGGTGAGATAACTCTCAGGGTTGGATTAGGGGAGCTCATCTCAGCTAAAGTAGTGGGAGACATGAAGTTGTTTTATAGAGATAAATACATTTTACTTGAAAATGTATTATATGTTCCTAATTGTTGTAGGAATTTAATATCTATCTCTTGTTTGTTAGAACATCTGTAGAAAATATCTTTTATGGTAAATGAAACATTCATTACAAAAAGAGGTATTAATATTTTTTTTGCAAATTTAGAAAACAACTTATATAAGTTAAAACCCACCAAAGTTAAAGCTGTCTTTCATACTGAAATGTTTAGAATAGTCGAAACACAAAATAAAAGGCAACGAGTTTCTCAAAGTACCTATCTTTGGCACTTAAGGCTTGGCCACATTAATCTCAATAGGATTGGGAGATTGGTCAAGAGTGGACTTCTAAATCAGTTAGAAGACAACTCTTTACCTCCATGTGAATCATGTCTTGAAGGTAAAATGACCAAAAGATCGTTTATTGGGAAGGTCTTAGAGCCTAAGAACCCTTAAAACTTGTACATTCGGATCTTTGTAGTCTAATGAATGTCAAAGCTCGAGGAGGGTATGAATATTTCATCAGCTTTATTAATAATTATTCTAGATATGGATATATTTACCTAATGAATCATAAGTCTGAAACCCTTGAAAAGTTCAAAGAATACAAAGCTGAGGTTGAGAACCTATTAGGCAATACCACTAAGACACTTCGATCAGATCGAGGTGGAGAGTACATGGACTTGAGATTCCAAGACTATTTAATAGAACATGGAATTGAGTCTCAACTCTCTACACCTGGTATGCCTCAACAAAATGGTGTATTTGAAAGGAGAAACAGAACATTGTTAGACATGGTTTGATTGATGATGAGCGATGCTCAGTTGCCTAGTTCGTTTTAGGGATATATAGTGGAGACTACAGTATACATTTTGAACAACATTCCCTCAAAAAGTGTTTTAGAAATATCTTGTGAGCTATGGACAGGACGTAATGGTAGTTTACTTTACTTTAGAATTTGGGAATGTCCAGCACATGTGTTGATACAACACCTAAAGAAATTAGAACACCGTTCGAAATTGTGCCAATTTATAGGATATCCCAGAGAAATGAAAGGTGGTCTATTTTATGATCCTCAAGATAATAAAGTAATTGTATTGACAAATACTACATTCTTAGAGGAATATCACATGAGAGATCATAAACCTCGTAGCAAGCTAGTATTAAATGAGATTTTTGAAGAAACTACAGAAAAATCAACAAAAGTTGTTGATAAAGCTGGTCCTTCAACAAGAGTTGTTGATAGAACTAATACCTCTGATCAGTCTCATTACTCTCAAGAGTTGAGAGAGCCTCGATGTAGTGGGAGGGTTATTCAACAGCCCGACCATTACATGGGTTTAAGTGAAACCCAAGTCGTCATACCTGAGGATGGAAAAAAAAATCCATTGTCCTATAAACAGGCAATGAATGATATGGACAGGGATCAGTGGATTAAAACAATGAACCTCTAAATGGAGTCTATGTACTTTAATTCCGTCTGGGAACTTGTAGATCAACCAGATGAGGTGAGACCTATTAGTTGTTACTGGATCTACAAAAGGAAACAAGATCATGCCGGTAAGGTACATACCTTTAAGGTTGGACTTGTGACAAAGAGTTATACCCAAGTTGAGGGGGTGGACTATGAAGAAACCTTGTCCCATGTTGCCATGATAAAGTCGATTAGAATACTCTTATCCAATGTCACATATTATGACTATGAAATACGACAAAGGGATGTCAAGACTGCCTTTCTGAATGGCTATCTTGAAGAGAGTATCTATATGACTCAGCCAGAGGGGTTTATTGAACAGGGTCAAGAGCAAAATGTTTTCAAGCCTAAAAAATTCATTTATGGGTTAAAACAAGCATCTCGGTCCTAGAATATCATATTTGATGGTGCGATCAAATCTTATGGCTTTGAATAGAATGTTGATGAACCTTGTGTCTACAAGAGGATTATCAACTTTGTTGTAGCTTTCTTGGTGTTATATGTAGATGATATCCTTCTCATTGGAAATGAGGTTGGATTTCTAACTGACATAAAACAATGACTATCGACCCCATTCCAAATGAAAGATTTGGGAAAGGCACAGTTTGTTCTTGGAATCCTAATAGTTCGGAATCGTAAGAATAAAATGTTAGCCATGTCTCAAGAGTCATATATTGACAAATGTTGTCTAGATATGAGATGCAGAATTCCAAACGAGGGTTATTACCCTTTAGACATGAGATTCATTTGTCTAAGGAGCAATGTCCTAAGACACCTCAAGAAGTTGAGGATATGAGACGTATTCCGTATGCATCAGCAGTTGGTAGTTTAATGTATGCAATGTTGGGTACACGACTCGACATATGTTATGCAATAGGAATTGTCAGTAGATACCAGTCCAACCCTGGATATGATCACTGGACTCCGTTAAGAATATCCTCAAGTATCTTAGGAGAATGATGGACTATGCACTTGTATATAGAAATAAAGATTTGATTCTTACGGGATACACTAACTAAGATGTGCAGACTCATATAGATTCTTACGGGATCTGTGTTCACTGTAAATGGAGGAGCCATAGTTTGAAGGAGTATTAAGCAAAGTTGTATTGCAGATTCCACCATGGAAGCTGAGTATGTAGCTGCTTGTGAAGCAGCAAAGGAAGCAGTATGG
Organism: Telfairia occidentalis; assembly: GCA_026257165.2. NCBI lineage: Eukaryota > Viridiplantae > Streptophyta > Magnoliopsida > Cucurbitales > Cucurbitaceae > Telfairia > Telfairia occidentalis. The sequence continues at coordinate 3,679 of JAOANK020514160.1, forward strand.
CTTAGGAAGTTCTTAACTAATTTGGAAGTGGTTCCAAATATGCACCTACCGGTCACTTTGTACTGTGATAACAATCGTGCAGTTGTACTGTAAATTTGTTATTGAATAAGTAAATTGTTATGTATAACTCTATAAATCCAATAAACTAAGAACCCATGGCTATAGTATGAGTACTTGAACTTTATGTGAAGACATAAAAGTGGGTCAATTTCGAGTGAATAGCCAAAATGGTTTATAGTATAAGGATTAGGTTGGGTACCTTATCTTGGGGACACTATTGGACGCGGCCCGCTTTTGTATTTGATACATACAAATGATGTGATTCTGAATCGTTCATGTGGAGACATGCAAGTGGGAGCATTCTATGCAATGAGTTTGCATAAGACCGGACCGCAAAATAGTCACTATTTCTTTATAATGTCGTTCACTGATAAACACTGACTAATTTCAAATAGATGACCTAGGTAACTCGATCTTAATCCTGAGCTAACTCTGAACTCTTGTTTATTCAAGATTATCCTTAGATCTGCATGGGTGAGAGAGGCTCATCATCACCTGCTCAATATGCTCCCCATTTCAGGGGTAAAACCAGGTAGATAGCTGGGGACATAGTCCTGCAAGATAGAATTCACTTCTACCCGACTTTAGGGATAGTAGAGATGTTGTTTCGTTAAGCGCTAATTCCAGATCTTGAACAAGGAACCCTACCCTCTCATTAGCCCGAGAGCGAATCAGTTTGGTGGTTGGATCACAAACCAATTGTTCATTAGAGGGTCAGTGGTACTAAAGGAGCGATAGGTAATCTAGGGGTAAAATGATATTTTTGACCTAGCTGAGATTACGAACAACTTGTGAAGGGTCGACTTACTGATCATAGTTATATAAAATGGATAAAAATATATCTATAGTGAGGAGAGTGCAGGTACGTGCTTTAGTGGAGTGACCTGCTTGTTAATTAATGTTGGTTAGCTAGGTTAAAGAGTTTAACCGGTTAATCTCAGATCGTTAGAGCTCATGATCTATAAGTCCATTAGGTCCCTCGGCTAGCTCACATAGGATAAAACCTTAAAACAATGTGGTAAATGAATTTGAAATAATCAAATTTGGTTTAGGGAGTGAACATTAAATATATATGATATAATTGAACGTCTCATAGTGTGATTATGAATTAAATGATCAAGGAGAGTTGAAAATAATATTTAAATAAGATTTAAATATTATGTACATGAATAGGGATTCATATTCATAAAAAATTATTTTGTCAAAAAATCGGGAATAGTGGGAAATAATATTATTTTAATATTTGATATTAAAATAATAATAAAAATTGTTTTAATTTAATTATGTTTATTTATTTAATTTTTTAAATTAAATAAATCAAAATGGAAAAAAAAAGAAGAAAAAAAAGGAAGAAAAGAAAAGGAAAATGGATAATGGGATTATCCATAATCCCATTTTCTTCTTCATGCTAACCCACATAAAGCCACCTCTTGATTCATCATCAATTGTGTGTCAATTGATGGTGAATCAAGTTTGCAAATGGAGAAATTCATGTGCAAAGGGTTGGTTTTTTTGGGGATTACATGGTGAATTTCTCCCATCTCTTCCAACTCTCCAAAACCATACCTCATCCCTTCATCCTCTCAAATTCACCACAAATCTGGATCCCACTATCCGTTCTAAGGCTGAAGAATAGCTAAGAAGATCCTTGTGGTGGTCCAGCATCCGTTCATGACCAATTCCTTGGAGAAACGAGGAAGAATTTGAGCTACTAAAGTAGATGTTCTTATTTCCCTGTTTTTCTTATTTTGAAAAGCATGTATATCCTATAAATTAAGCATGTTAGACTACAATTCGATCCATTCTACTGTGCTAGCATATTTATTACTCCTTCAGTATCTGTCTCAATTAACTCAATCTCCCTATAATTTTGCTTATGCTGCTTACTATACTCTTACTCAAACATTTTTTTTAATTAAATCATCAATGATCTGAATTTGGGAACATTCCTCTAACTCTGAGGGACACCTCATATCATCAAAGACACTGAATGTTACCTGTTGATCATGAACCCTATAGTAAGTTCTCCTTTTTGCACATCTAAAAGAGTTATTTCTATTGCCAACAATGGGCACCACAGAATAATTGGCACCTCTTTATCTGCCTCATAATCTATCAGTAGGGAAAATAAATTTATCCACTTGCACCATTATGTCCTCTATCTTTACCTTTGGATGAGTGATTGATCTGTTAGCCAATTGCAAAGGCACTGTGGTTGGCCTTGCTTCTCCTATTCCTAGCTTCTTATAGATGGATAAGGGCATCAAGTTAATGCTGGGCCCAAGGTCACAAAGGGCTCTTCCCAACTCCTTTCCTCCTATTGAAATAGGAATAGTAAAGGTCGTAGGATCTTTTACCTTTGGAGGAATCTTGTTCTTCAATATTGCACTGCATCCTTCAGATACAAAATCATTTCATATTCTCCAAGCCTCCTTTTCTTTGTAAGAATGTCCTTCAAAAATTTAACATAGGAGGGCATTTGCTCTAAGGCTTCCACTAGTGGGATATTTTTGTGCAGTTGCTTTAACACGTCTAGGAACTTTCTGAATTGATGTTCTTGCTCTTGCTTTTTTAGCCTTTGAGGAAATGGAGGAGGTGAAGGTTTAAAGGTAGGAGTGTCCCTCACTATTTTGCTAACCACTCCCTTATTTCTGCCTATGCTGAGATCTGCTATGTCTGCATCTTTAGGCTTTTCTTTCTCTGTAGTCACTTGAGAAACTACACCTTCACAATTAATTCTTACCTGTTTTTCACCCTTCTATTCAAACTCAACATTTTTTTGTCCACTACTCTCCTCTGACTCTTTCTGTACCACAACTTGCTTCTCATTCAACTTCTTGCCACTTCTCAGCTCTATGACTTGTACTTGCTCTTTTCCTTCCCTTTTTGGGTTTTCTGTATCAGCTAGTAGCTTGGGAAGTGGTATGTTATTCAATTCAGTGGCTTATTGACCCATCTGCAACTCTTTGTTCTTAATGGAAGCTTCCTTACTTTGTATGGCAACATCATTTCTTGCCATGTACTCTTTCATTAAGCTTTCTAGGGAAGTTCCAGGAATTACCTGATTAGGTAATGGCTGCCTTTGCTAATTTTGTTGGGGGTAGGGCTGAAAACCAAGAGGGTGGCTTGGGTTGGCTTAGTTTGCTAAATCAAACACAGGGTTAAAACTTGGTTTCTGTAGTACTTGCCCACCTGGGTTGCTGGTTCATTGGCCTCCGGAACTGAAATGTGGGTACTGCCTCCAACCAGGATTGTAGGTTTGAGCAAAAGGATTTTTCCTTTAGGCATTCTGATTCCCAATATAGTACACTGAAGCAGAGTTGGTACGGCAATGCTCCATCAAATGATTTTCTCCACAATAGCTACAAAACACTGCATTAAGCTAATTCACTACTAGCTTGGAGGCCTTAGTTAATCCATGGTAAAATGCTCCTAAGCTTCACTGAAGGATTCATCATTCCCTTACTTAAGCATAATTATGTCCCCTCTCAGCTTTACATTCTTGGTTGGAGGAAAATACTTCAGCAAGAATTGTCTTGCCATCTCATTCCAAGTGGTTATAGATTCTGGCACTAAAGTTCCCAGCCATGCTAGAGCGTCACCAGCGAGTGAATAAGGGAACAGATTTAACCTCAAAGCTTCTCCTCACACTCCACAGATGAAAAATGAGTCACAAACCTCAAAAAAGGACTTGAGATGTTGGTGAGGGTCTTCAGCAGGCAGACCATGAAATTTCCCTTTGGATTGAAGCATTTGGAACATCACAGACTTTAGCTCAAAATGTTGTGCTTGAATTCCTGGCCTCACTATCACTGGATTCAGTTCATTGTATCTTGCGGCTGCATAATCTCATCTGACTCTCTTCTTATCAACAACAATTTGCACTATATTTCCAAGGTTAATAGCCTGATTAACTTCCTCAGCTGGTTGTTGCCTTACAGGTTCTGGATTCATAACTGGTATATTTGGTAACTCAGCCATAACTTGCTGACCTTTTTCCTAATTTAGTCTTCCTCTTCTTTCTCTTTTGATTTTTCTTAGAGTTCTTTCAATTTCAGGGTTAAATTCTAGTGAGAATTCTAAGCCAGGAAACTCATTCATGCACCTACACAATACCTTCAACCCATAAGAACTTAATCAATTTCTTGAAGCACTAAATTCACCTAAACTTACTTTTAAAAATAATTTTGTTACACCTATTTTCAGCAACAGCGTAAAAAACTTGTTTATTTTATGACTAACAAAGTGCAGGTGTACACCCTAAAGTTGTAGCAAACAAGGTTGATCCACAGAGATAAATGAACAAACTGTATCCTCAAAAGTTGCTGTTTAGGAGAATAAAAGTTGCTAAAATTCAGTTTGTTAAAAGACCAAAAATATGCTAAAGAAATTAAGAAGTAAATTTTAGAATATGGTTTGTGGTAATTCTATGCAAATTTAATAAAAACAGGCTCAAGTTAGGAAATTCATTTGCTGATTGCTACAGGATGCTATGACATTTCTGTACTAACTTAATACCACAGAACAAATTCTATGCTTCTTTTGAAGTCACACTTCTATCTCATTTCCATGCTCTAAGTTAATTTTTAAGCTCTAGTGTTCTTTTTAGTGCATTAGGGAGAGGCTATTCCTAGATCACTCACAAATCCATAAATAGATTCAACTAATGAGAGTGTTAAAGGGATCTATTAGTACTTCCTTTTCCAAGTTTATACTAAAAAGCAAATTACAATCTAAATAACCAAAGAAAATTAATTAACACTGTTTAAATAGTTAGCTAAGAGCTGATGTACAACCTTATAACAGTTCAAGAAAATTGAATCCCTAACCCTTGCCTTAAAGTACTTAGTTCATGCTCAAATGTAAAGGAGAACAACTAGCTAAAATTAACCTAAACATTATTTAAGAAATTCTAAAATCCGAATGCTAAATTATTACAAAAGAAGTGATGTTTAACTTTAACTACACATAAAGAAAAGAAAGAATAAGACAAAAGATGTGGAGGGAGAGGGTGAGAGAAGCCTTCCTTCCAAAAGTATCTTCCACCAAAAGCACTTCCTCTTCGCTCCCTTTCCTTCTTGGGCAATTTCTTCTTGGACAGCTCTCTCAATTCCTTATATTCTTCTCCAAAAATAGAGGATAAATGAAATGCAAGCTTCTTGGGATCTTTAAATGGAGGCTTCCTCCTTTTCTTTTTATCTTTCTCTTTTTATCTTATTCACTTTGGCAATCAAGGAAGGGTTGAAAATGGCAAATTAATCCATGTGTAGCTCTTTCTATAACCATTTCTACTGAATCACGTGCCAAATGTCGGCTTAATTAATTAGGTTCCACGTCACTACCTCTTTGCTTCCAACTCAATAATGCAGCAAGAATTTCTTCTGTCAACTGGAATGTTACAACAAAATTGGAATTTTAACACAGATCAGTCATATTTTTCTTTGAAGTCTATTCACTTAGCAATTAACACAATAATCAGCAATTCATTAGCTCAAAGGTAAATACAAGTGATAAACCACATAATTTAAGCTCAAAGGTTATCAAAAGACCATTCATAACTCATAATGCACTCAAAGTACACCCAATTTAACTCTTGTTCTAAGAGTTAACAGACCTTTTCACCCATCAAATGGTAACTCTAACATTTTACTAGCTGTTGAATATGTGTCAAAATGGGTGGAAGCGATAGCTTGTGCCCAGAATGATGCTAAAACAGTTTCAAAATTCCTTCAGAAGAATATCTTTACTCGTTTAGGAACTCCCCGTGCTCTAATAAGTTACAAGGATCTCATTTTATTAATATGATCCTAAGTAATTTATTAGCAAAGTATGATATTAAGCATAGAGTGCCCACACCTTATCACCCACAAGCTAATGGTCAAGTTGAGGTTTCTAATAGGGAGATTAAGGGAATCCTAGAGAAAGTTGTTAACCCAACTAGGAAGGGCTGGTCTTTTAGATTACCAGATGCTCTTTGGACTTCTACAACTGCATTCAAGACATCTCTAGGAATGTCTCCTTATAGGTTAGACTATGGTAAGACCTGTCATTTGCCTTGGAAGTTAGAGCACAAAACTTTTTGGGCTTTAAAGAATCTAAATTTTGACACTACAACGACTGAAGCATTGAGTTAAATGAATTGGAAGAGCATCATAATTTTTCTTATGAGAATGCTAAAATCTTCAAGGAGAAGACTAAAGGGTAGAATGATAGGAAACTGATTCCAAAGAATTTTGAAAAAAGTCACCAAGTATTGCTGTACAACTCAAGATTTAAACTTTTTCCTGGAAAATTGAAGTCTCGTTGGTCAGGACCTTTCACTATTTTGGAGGTATTCCCATATAAAGTAGTCATGTTGAGAGAAGAAAAAGATGGAAGAAACTTCAAGGTTAATGGATTGAGGATCAAGCATTATTGGGAAGAAAACTTTCTTTGAAAAAGTGCTTCTCTCCAGTTGCTACAAAATTGACAAAACATTAAGATTGTAGGAGCAATATCTAAGCGTAACGATAAATTTTTTTTGCTCCCCTTTCTATTTTCGAATAATTCTGTTTGTTTTATTTTAGGAATATTTTTGTTGGAATATTTTGAATTTGAAGTTGATTTATTTTTCTTAGGTTAGATTTGATTTTGTTGAATTTTAATTTAGTTATTTTATTTCGTATCGTTTTGAATTTGCAAAGTAATTTCTGTTTGAATTTTAATTTCTTTTTGCATTTAAAAATTAAATTTTAATTGAGGATTTATTAGCACATTATTAAAATTCAAGAATAAAAATAAAATCGAATTTCACTTTTAATTTTCCATAATTATCTCTAATTCAAATATCAATCTATATTTTGCAGATAATTATGTCAAAGGAAAAAAGGATTCGCCAGATTTGAGGTAGCATTGATAATGAGGAAAGAGAGTACATATTTTTTATTGAAAAAAATTATTTTTGCCTATTGTAATTAATGATCTAACATCTCTTTTGCAATGATCAGAAGATTTGACAAGGTAGTAAAATTAGAAAGGATCCATTGGATTATTTGTATTCCATGAAATGCGATTTTGCATGGGGATTAATTAAGGGATTTTTAAACTAATCTCTCAAAAATTATTAATTTGATCTAGGCTTTTATATTCCTAATTTATATTCCTAATTTCATATTCTTTCCAATCATTCCTTAATTACCTTCTTCTTTCTTTCGAGCATAAATCCTTGAGCGAGCAAATTTAATGCCTCCCAAGACTGGAACAAAGAAGTTGCGCAACTTCGATGTCAACCTACTGCTCGATGCCTTCGTATCATCTCAAGCAGAAGAACATAATCTACCACCCGCTCCACCAAGGAAAGAGAAGAAGAAAAGGACCAAGGAAATGTTGACACCTCCCTCTTCGGTTGAAGTCCAACCTGTTATCGAAGAGGTGTTGCATGCGATCCAAGCGACTTATCAAGAAGGCAAACCTTCTACACACATCGTCAAACCAACACAAATAGAAGAGGAATAAGAGGCCCAACTTGAGGCGAAGCAAGATGTCATACCACCCACTACAGAGGAAGATCAACTGGAGGAACCGACAGTCGAAAAAGAAGTGGCGATAGGCGACTCCATTGAAAAAATGCCCACTAAACCATCTCTTAGTACGCCAAAGAAGAAGAAGAAGTCTAAGAAAAAGAAGAAGCTTGTTGGGGTTGGTGCCCTAAATCTCATGAGTTCGTGTTTTGTAATTATTATAAATAAATTATTTATTTAATAAAATAAGATGTTATTTTATTTCACTTATAGTGTGCATTACCCCAATCTAATAAACTAAGATTCAAGATTATTTTATGTAATTTAAACATGTATGTGGTAGACATATTGGTAGATCGTGTTTAAATAATAACCTAAACAATCTATAGTATATAGATAAGGTTGGATACATTATCCTAGTAACACTATTGGATACGTCCCACTTTGTAATTGTTACAAGAGTTGTAAAGTGTTGCAAACGGTTATGATCCTAATTGTTCATATGAAGACAAGTGAGTGGGGGTATCCTATACAAAGAGTTTGTATAAGACTGGACCACGAAATGATTAGTCTCTCTCTACATAACGTCGTTGCTTAAAGAGATTAACATTTTACTAGGATGATCATAGGTGACTCGACCTTAATCCTGAATGAGTTGTGAACTCCTCCATATGAGGGCAATCCTTTGATTTGTATGGGTGAGAGTGGCCAAGTTAGCAGACTCAATAAGCCTACCATTTTGGGGATTTGCCCGAGTAAGGAACTAGGAACATAGCTACACGAGATGAAATTTACTCCTTCTTGTTTTGAGGGTAAGTAGACTGTTCTCTTAAGGGGTGATTCTAGGTCTTGAACAATGAGGTGTCTCACCCTTTCAATAGCCAGAGAGGGGTCTAGTTATAGTTGGACTTTGACAAATTTTTCATTAGAGGAATCGGTGGTACTTAAGACATTAGATATAACTATAAGGGTAAAACAATAATTTTGTAGCTGTAGTTATGAACAATTCATGAAGGGTAGTCTTACCATAGATTAATTAAATTCATGAACACAGAAATATATCTACAGTGCGAAGAGTGCAGCTATCGGTCTTTAGTGGAGTGACAGGTAGTTAATGAACATCAGAAAATTAATTAAAGAGTTTAATTAATTAATCCCGTGTCATTGGAACTTCTAATCTGTAGGTCCATAAGGTCCACTTTCTACCTAGTTCACACGGAATAATATTTTAAGAATAATTTGAATTTTTCAAATTATTTGAGGGAAATCTATAAGGTGTAATGTATAATGATACATTATAATATATGGTTGAGTAGAAATATGATCTATATTTAAACTATATAATATGTGAAAATTTAATTATTTTAATAAGATTCAAATCTAATTTATATGAATGAGATTCATATA
>JAOANK020514551.1:0-12642 GCA_026257165.2 Telfairia occidentalis
CTCTTATTTTATTAAATAAATAATTTGAATAAAATTACAAGACCACGAAGGTTTAGGGCATCAACCCCAACAAGCTCACAGCTACATGGATCACGATTCCGATTCTACCAATGTGTAGATCTCGACCTCGTGATGCTTTCCAACCCTTCATTTTGCAAAAAATGCTTCCTTAAGGACAAAGAAAGAGGAAAAGTGATTAAATCGAGAAAAAACTTGGGAAAACACAAAGTCCGATAACTTTGATGCCTTACCTATTTTGGTTGGGATATGAAGAGGTGATAAGGAGGATATTCTTGAAATTTAAACCCAAACGGAGCAACGGAGGTTGGGGAAAATCGAAAAGAAAGAGAAAAAATGTTGGTCGTTGCAGCCGCTGATCCCAATCGTCGATCAACTACTGTAGCCGCCCAGTTCTGCTATTGAGGATGGAGATGAGGGTGAGAGGAAGAAAATTTTAGAGGAGGAAGGTGTTCTTTTCATGAAGTAGGAAGCAGAAAGAAAAAAAATTTGGGATTGCTTCTTTCCTTTCAGGAATAGGAAAAGAGTTTTGGTGGCTAGGGTCCCTAATGATAAACTTATATGGTTCACCTCAACCCTTAACCCTAGCCCTATTTCTCTAATTTACAAGAATTCCATTATTTGATTTTTCTCTTAATTTTCACAAAATAAAATTTCCTTAAATAAGAAAAATTACTACTTATAAATTCTTCTTCCAACACATATAAAATAAAAACAAAAATTCAGTCCCTTAATGAGTTCAAACAACTCATAATGTGAATTATTAATGAAAGAAAAAAAATTAAGGGTCGTTACAACTTACCCTCCTTAAGAACTTTCGTCCTCAAAACTTGCTATTCTTGGAACAGGTTGGGGTACTTCGCTTTTATCTCCTCCTTTAGCTCCCAAGTTGCTTCCTCCACCTGGTTATTTTTCCATAGGACCTTCACTAGAGCTATGTCTCGATTGCGAAGTGCCTTCTTCTCTTTGGCAATTATTCGAATGAGCTTTTCTTGATAGTTCAGGGTCTCATCAACGTGTAGAGGTTCGTAATCTATCACATGCGTCGGGTTTGCCATATACTTTCGTAGCAAGAAGGCATGAAAAACATTGTGAACTGTTGAAAGGAAAGGTGGTAAGGCCAAGCGATAGGCCACAGGCCGATCTGGTCTAATATCTCAAATGGCCTAATAAAGCGAGGGCTTACTTCCCCTTCTGACCAAATCTCAAGACTCCCTTCGTAGAAGCCACGAGCAAGAATATGTGTTCACCCAAAGCAAACTCCAAATCTCTCCGCCGTGTGTCTACGTAACTCTTTTGCCTGCTCTGAGCTATTAACATTCTTGCCCTAATATTCCTTACAACTTCATTGGTAACTTGTACTAACTCAGGTCCCAACAACTTACGTTCGCCAACCTCTTCCTAATAGATTGGTGACCTATAGCACAAAGCAGAGAATGTGTCTCAAGGGGGTTCTCAATTCAGCACTAAGTAAAGATATATAATCCCATGGAGACACCTCAGAGCACATAGCAGCACAAAGCAGAGAATACATTCATGGAGGTCCTTAAACACAACACTAAGTAGAGATGATATAACTCCTAACACATAAGCATGCAATACATACCATGCTATAAACAGAAAGGTCCCACACACTTATCACATAATCTAAAGCCACAAGGCATCCAACATGCAATATTCCAATATTGCCCCTAGCATCCATATATCACATATATTCAATGTTCATAGTGCATAACATTCTCAATCACAATTCATCAAACAACATGCTCAATGTGCTAGTCTATCTTCATGTTCACATTCTTAATTACGTAAGATAGGCATATTTAACACACACATCAAACAATTCAATCAAACATCGACCTAGCCCAATGATTTATCCAAGAGCGAAGTCACTTACCTCAATTCTTAAGAAAACAATCAGTAATTCCAAGAAAAAATCGGTATTAGATTCCTTAAGCAACCCAGGTCCAAAATTCCAAAAATGCCCTTATTATTTTCTAAATTCTAAATATTCAATAATTTAAAAGGAAGGTTAGGGTTTTCGAGGGGCAGACGACACTGGGAATCTATTTGATTATGAGGTACAATTAAATAACTAATCAATTGTATCTTGCTTTTTAATGGGTGATATTTGTGAAGATGAACAACAGTCATATAATGAAGCTAGAGATGTTCTTGATTGTGAAGAAGCAATACAAAAGGAAATTTCAGTTTTAAGGAAAAATGACACGTGGGAACTTGTTCCAAAGCCAAAAAAAGTTGAACTAGTTACTTGTAAGTGGGTTTACAAGTTAAAGATAAAGTCAGAGAGTATCATTGACAGGTATAAAACTTGCCTAGTTGCTCGTGGTTTTTCACAATAATATGGTCTGGATTATGAAGAGACATTCAGTCCTGTTGCTAAATGGGTAACTATTCGAACAAATATAAAGTATATCAATCCTAAATATAAAATATATCAATTAATTGATATACAAAATATATAGTATATCAGATATATCTGCTGACACACATATGAAGGTAAAACTGGAATAATAAAAAATGCGGAAATCAGATTTACAAATTTTGCTAGCTTTGCAAATTTGAAAAACTTTTACTAAATTTGTAAATACTTTTATATTTTTTGCTACCCATTACAATTTCTCTACAATATATAGATTGTTTAAATAAATAAGCCCACCAACTGCCCATTTGAGCGAGAAATTGTTAAAAGTAACTTCAAAAAATTTTCAATTTAAGAAAATTGACCTAAATCTTAAAAGTCAGTTTTCTTAGCTGTAGCACATGTAAGCCAAACACTATTTTACATTTTTGTCTCATTCATTAAATGTAGTAAAATTTTACTCTCAACAACTTTTTTACGTACTTTATATGTACAGAATTTTCATAACATTTATTTGTCACCATTTGTTGCATCATTCAATTCACCTCTCACATCTTTGTTTTAAAATAAATCACTAAAGTAAATATTATATAGGATAGCATTCGAAAAATGCCATCGTCAATTTTTCATACCGTTTTAAAAACTTCGTAGTAGGTGATATTATCAAAAGTGTTTAACTTTTCATAGCATTTTTAAATGCTATGAAAACAAGGTCACATTTAATGTGCTTATTGTTGCAAGTATTAAAAGACATTGTAGATGAGCACCCCAATACGAAGAAGCTCGAGGATGATGAGGACGATGTATTAGAGATGATTGTTGGGAAGAACAAAGTAGGCGGAAGCATATATGCACTACCAAAGCTGTCGCTTCGCCTGCTTTGTGCAAGAGGATTGGTTCATTGAGTTTATTTGAGAGACCTTTTCAACTATTTAAACCTTCTGTTGAAGAAGCCTTAATTCTTGAAATGAAACCTCTGCCTTTCGACCTTAGTTATGCATATCTTGGCATTAAATGTACACTTCCTTTTATTATCGCTTTGAATCTTTAACCTAACCTTGAAGAATCTTTGATGTAGATGCTTTGAAAGCATAAAAAAGAGGTTCGTTGTATATTAGCAAATATTAAGGGTATCAGTCCTTTATTTTGTATCCATAAAATTCGATTGGAGGATGATGTAAAGAGATGTGTGGATGTCTAGAGAAGATTAAATTTATCATGAACAAAGTAGTGAGAAAAGAGATAACAAAGTGGCTTGATGCATGAATAATTTATCACATCTCTAATAACAATTGTGTTAGTCCAGTTCAATGCATAACAAAGACTGAAGGGATGACAATTATTGCAAATGAAAAGAATGAGATAATCTCCACTAGGACTTTGATGGGGTGGAGAGTATGCATTGATTATCGCAAACTAAACAAGGTAACAAAGAATGATCACTTTCCACTTCCATTTATCGACTAAATGCTAGATCGACTGCTAGGGCAAGAGTACTACTGTATGGATATTTGAGATATAACCAAATTACAACTGCCCCTGAAGACGAAGAGAAGACAACTTTACATGCCCGTACGAAATATTTGTCTTTTGGTGAATGTTGTTCAGACTATGTAATGTTCCAACAACATTCTAGCATTGCATGATTACAATCTTCTTGGATATGATAGGGTAGACAATTGAGGTATTTATGGATGATTTTTCAATTTTCAACAAATCTTTTAATAGTTGTTTACATAATCTTTAGAAAGCTTTAGAGCGCTCCGAAGAGATGAATTTAGTTTTCAACTACGAGAAGTGCCATTTTATGGACGAAGAAGTAATTGTGTTGGAGCATAAAATTTCTAAAGTAGGAATAGAGGTTGATCGTTCTAAAAGAGAGGCAATTGATAAATTTCTTGCCCCTTCCTCTATTAAACAAATATGTAGTTTTTTTGGACATGCAGGTTTCTATACGCATTTCATCAAAGATTTCTCCAACATTGTGAAACCACTATGTGTGTTACTGGAGAGTTCGAATTTAATGAAGAATGTAAGAATGCATTTGAGTTGCTGAAGCCTTGTAACAACCTCAATCTTTACTAAACCAAAGTGAGATCAATAATTAGAGTTAATGTGTATGCTAGTGGCTAGGCTATGGGAGCAATGTTGTAGCAGAGAAAAGGAAAAATTCTACACCCGATTTACTACACCGGTAGAACTTGGACTGAGGCATAGTTTAATTACTCAACGATAGACAAAGAAAAGCTAGATGAAGTTTTTGCATTCGATAAATTCAGAGCTTATCTATTTAGAACCGTCTTCTGATGATAAAAAGTGATGCCAAGCCACTATTGATTAGATGGAACTTATTCCTCCAAGAATTTGACATGAAGGTAGTTGATTGTAAAGGAACATAAATCAAGGAGATGGAAAGGACAATTACATAAATCAAGGAAAAATTTCCGAACGAGCATGGACTAACAATTCAAGTGAAGAGCTACCATAGTACACCAACATTGTCAATTATCTAGTAAGAGGGATTACTCGAGACAAATTTAAAGGGTAATTTCTTAAGATGTTTTTATTTGAAACAAGGACATATTTTTCGGATGACCCATTTCTATACCACTTGCGACCAGACAAAAAACTAAGAAGATGTGTAACACATAGAGAGACAAACAATATCTTATGGCACCATCATCCGTCGCCATGCAGTGGCTAACATGTAGGCTAGAAGACAATTGCAAAGGTGGTTCAATTAGGATATTATTGCCCTTCAATCTTTAATGATGCACATGCTTTTGTATAGACTTTTGACGGATGCCAAATAACTAGAAACATTTTGAGCAGAAATGAAATGCCTTCAAACTTCTTCGTAGAAGCTGAAATCTTTGACGTGTGGGGAATAGATTTCATGGGTATGTTTCCTCCCTCCCAAGAACAAATCCACATACTACTCGCAGATGATTATTCTTCAAATGGGTTGAGGCAATTTCAAGTGCACAAAATGATAGGCAAACGGTAGCGAAACTCTTAAAGGAAAATATACTTTCACCATTTGAAAGCTTGAGGGTGTGTGTTAGTGATGGTGGTATCCATTAAAAAAAGAAAAAAAAAAGGAATTTTTTTTTTTTGAAAACACTCTTGGGGAAGTACAATGTGACACACCAAGTTGCTACAATCTAACACAGAGAGACAAATCACCAAGCAAAGATATCAAATCGGGAAATTAAGATGATTCGTTAAAAGATGGTAAATGTAAATAGAATCGAGTGGATAGACGTCCTTGACGATGCATTGTGGGCGTATCACACTGCCTTTAAGACACCACAACAAATGCCTCCATATAAGTTGGTTTTCAAAAAGGCATGTCATCTTCCCGTAGAGCTTGAGCACAAAGTTTTATGGGCAACGAAAAAGTTGAATTTAAGCTATGATGAAGCTAGAGTGGCAAGAATGCTACAGCTTCATGAAAATTCAACCTGAATGTTACTAGAAAGAACAATCTATGCGTCTATTTAAGTCATAATTTAAATCGTTTCCTAGAAAATTGAAGTCTAGGTGGTCGAGCCTGTTCATGAGAGAAAAGTTATCCATATGGAGCGATATTGATGAATGATGAAAACTCAAAGCAAGAATTCGAGGTAAATTGTATGAGGATAAAACCATATTATGGAGGATAAATTCTTAGGCATAGACCTTCCATAACCTTTAATAATCCATGATGATGGTGGGAGAACACGACCATGAACTGTTAGAAGCAATTAATAAAGGTCGGTATTTAATTGTTGCATTCTATATTTATTTTAGTTGTTTCAATTAGTGGTTTTTCTTTATCGTATTTTCTTCTTGATAGACTGAAAGAATTTTTTGTAGTAGTATTGATGCAGTGGAAATGCGTTGGTGCGCTAGAGCACCTAAAAAAAAAATCACTTTGTGGGCACGGTAAAAATAAGAGGTGGTGCACTTGCGTAAATTTCAGAATAACATCCAAAAACATGTAGGGTGGTGACATGTGATTATCCACTGGGTAATATGTCTAACGCTAGGGTAATTTTTTAATTTTCAAATTCTAGAAAATCTTTTCATTTGATTTTTTGCCTAATGAATTTTGTCCATTTCAAAAAGTTTCACTGTTTTTATCTCGTTAAATGCTCCATCATTCCCCATCATTACATTTCATCTTCTCTCTTGCATTTCTGAACTCTTTAAATTTAAGTGTCTTAGTATAGGATGTCGTAGGTATGAATAACAAAAATAACTCCAAATGCCAAAATCCCCATTTTTAGGGCAACATTGTGGAAGTTCATGAAAACCAAAATGGAATTAGATTTGAGAGTTCTGAGTCCAAATGAAATTTAAGCCAATATCTTAACCCTGTTGCTAATGCCAATTTGGTATGGTTTTCTTGCCCTCCCGTCGACTCTCATCTCCTTTTTGTTATCAAAAGGAAAACATAAAATCATCATTAACAATTCATTTGTTCTATTATTAATGGTCAAAAGTCACATGCACACATATCATAGCAAATAGATATACATTTATCGAAGTAATCAATATTATACACAAAATGCACTTGATTTAGGCAACAAACTCATTTTTTTAAGCGAAATATTTTTAACTTCTTCTATAGAAGTTTTGCTCCTTCTGAGTGCAACTTATTATTAACGCTTTTCACAACATGTAAAACTCCCGGTTGTTCTGCCAAAATTCGAAAAATAAATAAGTTTCATAAGAGAAACATGTCTTTGTAGAAACTGTGCAAATTAAATCACATTCTAAGATAATGAATATCTCAATCTATATATACATGATCAATTCACACCTTTTAGAAACCCATGTACGTTGTTGAGATATATAAGTTATGGAGATGTGAAAAGTAAATGCAAATATGTTAAACCAACTGCAACTATTAAATTAAATCTTTACTATATACTTTAAGGCCAAATATACACAATAGTTAGTATTCATTTGAGTTATTTTGAATTTGCTACTTTGTTAAAATTTGTGAAGAAAAAGTTAATTTATCATTATATTATTGCTTAATTAACATGTTTGACAAAAAGGACATATCATTCATATTTTTTTTGACATGTGAGATCTAACTCATTCGCCCTCAAAATCTAATTTACCCATCAACAAAATTTTCTTTTTTTTATTTTTTGTTTTCAAAAGGCCTTTCCCAGTGGCATTGTCTATGTCTCAAAATATATTAATTAAAAAAAGCCAAATGAACAAAGAGTCAAAGAAAGCATATATATACTTACTTGAAATTAGTACGACCTGATCGGGAGTAAGCCTAACAGCGAAGCCGTTGACAGATTTGTTGAAACTATACACAAGAGCATCTCTAGCACCCTTCTCGCTATAAATCCAACAAATGGACATCAAAATTCAAACTTGCCAGTTTCCATACGAGCCAAAGAGGCAATTACGTAAATAACATAAATTAAATGTATTTTTAATATAGAATAATGTTTAATATTTCACAAAATAGCTTAATTCAAATCAAAGTCAAACTTAAATGTAAGGTAAAACACATTGAAAAAATGGTCAAAATTATTTTATATTTTAAAAAAATTGAAGAAGTAATGACATTTTTTATAACACGAAGTGAAATTTTTTCTAAAATTGATATGTAACTTTAAATATAGCATAAAGTTTAAAGTTTTTATTGTACTGAAAAGAGTTTAAGTATAAATAGTATAATTAAAATCAAACTCAAATGTAGATGTAAGATATAAAACTCCTTAAAAAAGGTCAAGTTTATGGTAACATTTGAAAAAAAAATTAAAATGTACTTTTTAAAATATATATTGTGCAATTGAGTGAAATTTATCGACACAACACAATAACAAAACTGGACCTGCCGACGACCGAAGCCAGCGTTCGAATGTAATAAGCTTCTAATTCCTCGTCATGTGGAGGCTTATCCATGTAAACGATATGCACAACTTCAAAATCGAAGTTCGAGTCGATGGGAATGGAGTCCAATTCCCTAGACATTGCAGCACACCTAAAATGCGAATTCATGGAAATTGTGCATAGAAAAATGAGAAATAAGGAAAACGAGGACAAATTCATCTTTGTCATTGTCATTCTTCAAACTTCAATTATACAGGAACAGAAACTCACAAACTATTTTTTTTATAGATTTGAGATAATTTTCTTAGATGAATTATATAGACCATAAACCTGCTTTTCAGTTAGGAGGACGAAGAAAAGTTGGGGGAAATTTTCTCCTTCCATTGTTCCAGTACTATAGCTTGGATTATCTGGATTTTTGTTTTTCTTTTTCTAAACTGGGAAAGTTTGTTTTGATTTGCCAATATTTATTTGGGGGTCTTTTGTGCGTTAATCTAAAAAAAGAAATTTGAAAATGATTTGACGAGAAAACAAAGTAGTATTTCATTTTCTTATTAGTTTTTAATGTGTTTGGCAGTATGTTAAAAAAACTGTAAATGTTCATTTTAAAAACTTTCAATCTCTGAGTCACATCATTCCAAATACAATCTTTAGATTGTTTAAATAAATAATCCCACCAAATGCAAACTTGAGTGAGAAATTGTTAAAAGTAACTTCAAAAGTTCTCTGTTTAAGAAGATTGACACAAATCATGAAAGTAAAATTTGCTAATCTATTGAACATCGAAGCCACGCATTATTTTACATTTTTGTCTCATTTATTAAATGTAGCAAATTTTTACTCTCAACAACCTTTTTACCTACTTTCTATGTACTTAATTTTGACACATATTCATTTTTCACCATGTGTTGGATCATCCAATTCACTTCTCACATCTTTGTTTTCCACTACAACAAATATCACATACGATAACATTTGAAAAATGCTACCTTAACCTATCCATACCATTTTCGAAACATAGTTGTAGGCAATGTTTTTGAAAGTCTTTAATTTTCCATATCATTTTTAAAATGTTATGAAAACAAGGTCACATGTAATGTGTTAATGTCTTAAAATATTCTGACAATGTAGAAGGGTGCTCATTGTAATAGGTATTAGAAGATATTATAGATGAGCATCCCATTAAAAAAAAGATTGAGGATGATGAGGAAGATGTAGCAGAGATGATTGTATGGGAAGAACAAAGTGAGCTAAAGTATACATGTGATATCAAAGCTGGCGCTTCACCTACTCTGTGCAAGAGGATTGATTCATTGGTTTTATTTGAGAGACCCTTTCAACTTGTTAAACCTTCAATTGAAAAAGCCTTAATTCTTAAGATGAAACCTTTGCCTTTAGACCTTAACTATGTATATCTTGGCATTAAAAGTACACTTCCTTTTATTATCGCTTTGAATCTTTAACCTAACCTTGAAGAATCTTTGTTGCAGTTGTTTAGAAAGCACCAAAAAGAGATTGGTTGGATGTTGCCAAATATTAAGGGCATCATTCCTTCATTTTGTAACCATAAAATTTGATTGGAGGATGATGTAAAGAGATGTGTGGATGCCTAGCAAAGATTAAATCTGATCATGAACAAAGTAGTGAGAAAAGAGATAATAAAGTGGCTTGATGCATGAATAATTTATCACATCTCCAACAGTAATTGTGTTAGTCCAGTTCAATGTGTACCAAAGAATAGAGGGATGACAATTATTGGAAATGAAAAGAATGGGATAATCTACACCAGCAATTTGATGGGGTAGAGAGTATGCACGGATTATCGCAAACTGAACAAGGTAACAAAGAAAAATCACTTTCTACGTCCATTTATCAACTAAATGCTTGATCGATTAGTAGGGCAATAGTACTATTGTTTCCTGTATGGATATTGAAGATATAACCTGATTACAATTGCCTCTAAAGAGGAAGAGAAGACAACTTTACGTGTCCATACGGAACGTTTGTCTTTTGGTGAATGTTGTTTGGACTATGCAATGTGCCAACAACATTTTATCATTGCATGATGAAAATCTTTTTGGATATGATAGAGCAGACATTAAGGTATTTACGGATGATTTTTTAATTTTCAATAAATCTTTTAGTAGTTGTTTACATAATCTTGAAAAAGTTTTAGAGCGGTCCGAAGAGATGAATTTAGTTATCAACTAGGAGAAGTGCCATTTTATGGCAGAAGAAGGGGGTTATGCTAGAGTATAAAATTTCTAAACTACAAATAAAGGTTGATCGTGCTAAAATAGAGGTAATCGATAAATTTCCTGCCCCTTCCTCTATTAAACAAATTTGTAGTTTATTTTGGGACATGTAGGTTTCTATAAGCATTCCATCAAACATTTCTCCCAAGATTTCGAAACCACTATACGTGTTACTAGAGCAAAATCAAGAATTCAAATTTATTGAAGAATGTAAAAAGGCATTTGAGTTGCTGAAGCTTAGCTTTGTAACAACCTTAATCTTTACTAGACCAGAGTGAGATAAGCCATTCGAGTTAACGTGTGATGTCAGTGACTGGATTGTGGGAGCAATGTTGCGGCAAAGAAAAGAAAAAATTCTACATCTGATATACTATGCAGTAGAACTTGGACTGAGGCGTAGTGTAATTACAACACCATAGAGAAAGAAAAGCTAGCTGTAGTTTTTGCCTTCTATAAATTCAAAGTTTATCGAATTAGAACCTGCAATGTCTTTTGGTGTTAAAAAGAGATTCCAAGCAACAATTGATTTGATGTATCTTATTACTCCAAGAATTTGACATGGAGGTGGTTGGATTGAAAAGGAACTGAAATCAAGGAGATGGAAACGACTCGACTTACATTAATCCTAGGACCGCTACTACATGCATGCATAGACAACTAAAACTGAATTCAAAAGTCAAATTCAAATGTGAAGTTTGAAAAGTTATAGTTGCAAAGATTTAAAAAGGTGGGATCCCAGCTAGCATCAACAAAATATAGAAAATGGAACCAATTTCTGAAAACAAAAAAATAACTGAACATTTAAAAGTCTTACTCCATAGCCTTGTAACCTCACACGTCAGCCACCACGTACAGTACGTTCATTACCTGAAAAAGATTATTAACATAGGTTGAGTATATAAAATATACCCAGTAAGTAACCCCACCTGTAGTTTTTTTGGACCTATCATTCTATGGTTGAACATATCATGGTGGGTGAACAACTACCTTTACCCCACCATGGTGTCATCTCACTTTGGATACGAGTGTTGAGCGCTCAATTTAAATGGTGGAAGCCGACTGTAACTGATGCTAGATGACACCCACTCAGCACAACCAAATTCTCGCCCAACACCGACCCTTTGGGCATGAGAGGAAATTATCACCCTCATATGAAACATGGTTCATGGTTCTATGGTTCATGCAAGGTTCCACATCAATACGACATGAAACTTAATATCTACATCATGCATGTTGTATCAAAATACACATCGCTACATCACAATTCAGCAAATAATTCCCAAGCATGCTTATATACAAAGTAGGATCATCTCAACATATCAAATCATACATGCCACATCACAAATCATGGAATCATACATGACATATCTTTCTATTTACAAACTATCCTACACACATGCATATAGGACATTCATTTGCATACATCATCCAATCTAAGCCCTTACGGGTCCATAAGTGCAGTCACTTACTTCGAGCAAGTCCTATAAACTTCCTAAGGAACCGGTCAATAGACGTTTGGTCAACCTAAGGTCAAACATGGAATTTACTAAGAAATTTATCTTAAAACTACTTTTTAATGAATTTCAAGGTTATATATAGAGGCAACACATCAAGGGGAGCTTACTATTTAGAAAAAAACATCCCACGCGTCACCACACGTGCCACCGAATTTTGAAGCACACACCCTCAAACCTGAAACTTCAGGTCACTACGATTCCAACGCTTCCAAGAACTCTCCAATTCGACACCTCACGTGCCCACAAGCGCGACTTGAGTCCTACGCGTGTGGCTCACGTGCTGTCTGCGGGCAGTATCTTTCTCTGGTGTGTGAGGGCTTTCTGTTGCTCTGATCGACGTCTCATTTTCACCAATGTGTAGATTTGGTTCTTGGGGTCATTTTCCACCTTTCGTTGCACAAAAAAGTTACCTTTTTTGGCTGAAAAAGAGAAAAAATGGGATTAATGGCCATACCAAACAAAACCCGAAAAAAAGGTACAACTGTTGAAGACCCTACAAGGTGCAAGTGTACACCCTGAAGTTGTAGCAAACAAGGTCGATCCATAAGGATAATTGAACAAAATCTCTAATTAAAAGCTACTGTTTAGGAGAATGAGAGTCACCAAAATTGAGTTTGTTAAA
>JAOANK020514852.1:0-12640 GCA_026257165.2 Telfairia occidentalis
TGTTGCATGTTCATGAGTTAGGAGTTATACCATCTCTGCTTAGTGTTGTGTTTGAGGACCTCCATGAATGTATTCTTTGTTTTGTGGTGTTGTGTGCTTGAGGTGTTCCCGAATCCCGTGGGATAGACTATCCTTGCTGTGTGCTGAATAGAGAACCTTGAGGTACCTCTGTGGGATAGTCTATCTTTGTTGTGTGCTGAACGGAGAACCTCCTTGAGATACATTCTGTGCTTTGTGTTGCTGTGTGTTTGAGGTGCCTCGAGATGGTATACTTCTGAGAGAGTTAGAGAGTAGGTCCCACATGACTTGCATAATTGTCTGTGTTTGCATGTCAGACCCCAGGGGTTGGAGGAACTTATTGGGTATATTTTTATTCTCAAACTTTTCCTTTTATTTGTTTAGGTAAGAGCAAAGACTACTTGGATGGATGACGAGGAGAGGTTGCAATAGGGTCGTGGTTGCACGTTTCGATTTTCTGCATGTGTCTATTTTAGGAGTTGCATTATTTTTAAATGTTTTGAACTTAATGTCATCTATTTAAGCTTTTTTTTTTTTTAAATTCGAGATCCCAACTATTTTCATTATACTATTTGAACTTAGTTATTTATGTTTTTTTTTAATGGAAATTTGATTTCAAGTTTGAAAAATCTTTGTGTCGAGCATGCATGCTAGTAGCGACCCCTAGGTAGTCTAAGTTTAGAAGTCGGATCGTTACAATCAATGCTTTAATGTGGTATGAAGGGGCAGTGGTCTCATAGCTGTTGTATGTCTAAGAACTTAGTTGATCTCTATCAAGTCTCATTGAAAGAAAAGAGAAAAATGTGGAAGTAAACATTGTATATCAACATGATGATGTGTTTGACACCATTAAAGGAGTAGCAAGTCCCTCAATTATAAAAATGTTCAAAATTAATATTTGTTTTATGTGTTAGTATATATTTATCTTTTATGTTTATTAATTAAGCTTTAATTTTGTACTTCAAGTTTTATTTTCAATTCTTGAGACTTGTTGTAATCTTTTTCTTTGATGAAGAATCATCAACATTTCTTATATTTTGGCTTATTCAAAGATGAACTCTAAAGATTTATGCTTAGTAGATTGTGCAACTACACACATAATACTTAAAAATAAAAAATATTTTTCCAAATTAGCAATGCTTCATGCAATAGTCAATACAGTATTAAGTTCTGCAAACTTGATAGAAGGTTTTAGAAAAGAAAATCTTATTTTATCTGGAAAAACAAAATTTATTATGATAATGTCTTATTCTCTAGTAAATCAAAAACAATTTTTTTATGTTTCAAATATATACGTTGTAATAGTTATCATATTGAGATCAGTGGTAAAAAGAATGTAGAGTACCACTATATTACATCTACTAACTCACATGAAGAACATATGTTCAAAACACTACTAACTTTTTCTTCCAGATTACATTATATTGATATATGAGTAATTGAAACATATGTAACGATAAACCCGAAGATCATGAATCTAGATACATTTATCATTTGTCATAATCGATTTACTCATCTTGGGACAGTAATGATGAGAAGAATTATTGAGAATTCATATGGACATTCATTAATGAACCAAAAGATTCTTCAATCTAATGAATTGTCATGTGGTGCTTGCTCTTAAGAAAAATTAATTATTAGACTATCACCATCTAAAGTAGAAATTGAATTACCTACATTTTTAGGACGAATTCATGATGATGTATGTGGACCTATTAATCCATAAAATAGATCATTTAAATATTTTATGGTTTTAATCGACGTATCCAATAGATGATCGCATGTGTGCTAATTGTCAAGTCGAAACCTTCCATTTGCAAGATTACTTACTCATATAATTAAATTAAGAGCACAATTTTTCTGATTATACAATTAAGAGCATTCGTCTTGATAATGCTGGTGAGTTTATATCGAAGTGTTTAATAAATATTTTATGTCAATAATTAAAATAAGTCTTGAACATCTTGTAGGTCATGTTCATATACAAAATGGTTTAGTAGAATCTTTTATAAAATATTAATTGCTAGACCACTACTTATTAGAGCAAAGCTTCAAATATCTATATAGGGTCATGTTATTTTGCATGCAATGTCACATATGCGCATTACACTAGCATCTTATCATAAGTATTCCCCATTACAATTAACGTATAGCCATGAACCGAATATATCCCATCTACCAATTTTTGGATATGCAATATACGTCTCAATTGCTCCACGACAGTATACTAAGATGGTTTTCAAATGAGGTTAAGAATTTATTTTGGATTTGATTCGCCATCGATTATTAGATATCTTGAACCTTGATGGGTGATGCATTTATTGAACGAATTGCTAATTGTTATTTTAATTCATGAGACAATTTCCCAACATTAGGTGAATGAATGAAGAAGTTGAAAAAATAAATTACATGAAATGCATCTTTATTGTCTCATTTACACTCGTATAAATCAATATGAACTAGAAGTTCAAAAGGTAATCCATTTACAAAATAAAGCAAACCAAATGCCATATGCATTTACTGATGCTAAAAAAGTGACCAAGTTGTATATACCAACTACAAATGCTCCATCTAGAATTGAAATCTCAACACAACAAATTGTTACAACTAATGCGTTTATGGAACTTCCAAAAGCATAGTATACCAATAGGTTCCAAAGATAAAAATTCTTGACAAAGAACCACACAATAATCAAAATGACTCAATTGAGAACATGTATATTCTAGAAGAAACCCTGGACACATGATTATTCTTAAGAATATGGAAGAAGGTCAACTATGATAGTATTAATAAGATTTTGATAAATTATGTCATGATAGGAAAAAGGTGAAACTGAATTGATGTAGTTGTTGACAACATTCTTACTTATAATGTTGCTCATGATATTATTTATGAAAATGAGGATTTTTAACCAATATTTGTCAAAGAATAATGTCGACATAGAAAATATTGGCTTAAGTGCAAAGTATCAATCCAAGTGTAATTAACCTCACTTTCAAACCATGAAGTTTTTGGACCAGTAGTTCAAACACCTAAAGGTGTAAAAACTATGAGATATACAAATGTATATTTGTGAGAAAAATAAATGAAAAGAATGAGGTCACAAGATATAAAGTGACACTTATTGCTTAAAAGATTCTCACAAAGGCTTGGTATTGATTATAAGGAGACTTATTCTCCTGTGGTGAATTCAATTATACTAAGATATCTAATTGACTTGACTGTAAATGAAAAGCTTGACATGCATCTTTTGGAAGTGGTCATAGCATACTTATATGAATCTCTTAATAATGAAATTTATATGAAAATTCTTGAAGGACTTAAAATACCTAAATCATATAATTCAAATTCTAAAGAATCATATTCAATCAAATTACAGAGATCATTATATAAATTAGAACAATCAGGATGAATGTGGTACAATTGTCAAAGTAAATATTTATTGAAAGAATGATATTAAAATAATTCAATTTGCCTATGTGTTTTTATTAAGAAATTGAAGATAGGATTTGATAATATATTTGTATATGTTGATGATTTAAGTACAATTGGAATTCACTAGTATAAATAAGGCTTTTAATGTCGGTAAAAAAATGCAGGCACTTTTAAAGGCAGACAAAAAAACGATGCTAAAAACATGCTGTAATGTTATTTTTTAAGAAAAATAATTTTTAATGCCAGGCATATAAGTTTCATGTTGGCGCACCTTCTTTCTAAGAAACATCACTATTAATGTTGGGCAATGCCCTACATTAAAGTGAGATTTTGGGAGCTAAAACAAGTGCCGTTTTGTTTTGTGGCAAAATTCAACATTTAATTTTGGGCAATTAAAAAGAAATTCGTCTGATATTAAAGCTATTATACATACGACATGAAAAGTTTTTTTTTTTTAAAAAAAAAACACTTTCCCCCTTTCCCATTTTCATTTTTCTGTTTCCCACAGAGCAAGCACTCGTGCAAAAACCATCCTCTCCCTCGCACTACAGCTCCTTCCGCCACCCTCGCTGCCGCCACGCCATCTTTTCGGTGAGATCTATGGATGTCAGGGACACCCATCCCTCCTCCACCTGTCATACACCTTGATTTGTTCCTCAATCGCTGGTAAAAACCCAAATCTCCATTTTTGTAACGTCCTAGGCCCAAGATTCGGAATCCAGATTCAGCACCTACTGACCTCGGCATTCCTCTACGATTTGGCCCTGCTACCTACTTGACTTGAGGTACTTGCGAGAGTGAAGACTGTCCCCACACAACGACACAAGTCCTTTCAGCATGCTTTGTCCTCACTCAAATGCGTCTTAGGAAAATTCCCTAGGAGGTCACCCAATATAAGATTGCTCCAAGCCAAGCACGGTTAACTTTGGAGTTCTTATGATTGAGCCACCGAAAAGGATGGTGCACCTTGTTGGTATAGGTAGTAACTATCAATTCTTTTAAGCCTTTCGTAACCATGCTTTCATATTCTCAAGATCTCTCTCATTCGGATGCGGTGTCGATTCATTCATGTACCCCTCCTTTATTGGGTGTTACATGTGTTGTAATGTCCCGTTATTTGAATTGGTCATTAATGAGTGTTATTTTTTTAGATTTATTAAGTGATTGAGAATTAATTATATTAGTTCGATGAATTTTTGGAGTTACGAATTAATTAGTTTTATTTAGAGAGGATTAGGAAAAGATTATGAAATTTATTTGGGTTTTATTTTTGGATAAAATAGGAGATAAAAGAAGATAAAATAGAAGAGATTTTATCTTTTAGAAAAAAAGAAAATAGTTACAGATAATGGTCTTTTTGAATTTATACCAAATTGGAATAGAATTAGGATTTATGGAAAACCCTATAAATATGTATGTTAGGAGACTCTAACCACCAAGAATTTTCGTTCCAAAAGTAATTTTTTCCTCCTCCTTTCTCCTCTCTCTTTCACGCCAACCTTTCCACACCAACCTCCAAGGATTTATTAGGCTTATTAAGAAACTAGGTAAGTGACTTCGCTCCTGGATAAACCATTGGGCTAGGTCGCTAGCTTGTTTGAATTGTGTGTTGTATGTGTTAATCATGTCTATCTTATATAGTTTGTGAATTGAGCATGATGATGTGCTAATGTGATAAGCATGTTGTGTATATGGCTATTATGTGGTTGGAATATACCATGAGTATCAGTTGTATGTGGTTTATGGATGCTAGGGGCATTATTGGAATATTGCATATTGGATGCCTTAAGGCTTCAGATTAGATATGTGTATGGGACCTAGGCATAGTTATGTATTGTGGGTTGCATGTTCATATGTTGGAGCTATATCATCTCTGCTTAGTGCTGTGTTTGAGGACCTCCAGATGCATTTTTCGCTGTGTGCTGTTGGGTGCTCTGAGGTTTCTCGGTGGGATTATGTATCCTTGCTTAGTGTTGAATTGAGAACCTCCATGAGATGCATTCTCCGCTTTGTGCTGTTGTGTACTATGAGGTGCCTTGAGATGGTATACTTCTATGAGAGAAAGGGAGTAGGTTCCACATGAGATGCACGACTATTTGTGTTTGCATGTCCGACTCTATAGGTCGGAGTTACTTACTAGGTATATTTGATATATTCAACCTTTTCCTTTATTATTATTATTTTTTTAGGTAGGAGCACAGACTACTTAGGTGCGTGACAAGGAGAGGTTGCATAAGGGCCATGGTTGCGCGTTTCGGTCTTCCGCATGTGTCTACTTTAGGAATTGTTTTGAATTAAATGTTTTGAACTAAATGTCGAACTATTAAATTGTGTTTATTTCCTCTTTCCTTTGTTTAAAATTTCGGGATTCCAGCTTGTTTTCATTGCATCTTGTACACTTAATTATTTCTGCGTAAGGAAATTTGATTTCATGATTGGAGAATTTTTTTTTAAAAAAAAAACTACTTTATTTAGGAGTATGCATGCTAGTAGTGACCTTAGGAGGTCTAAGTTTAGAAGTTGGGTTGTTACAATTTTGTTCTCAAGGTTGCCGTCAACAACCCACAATGGTCTCCTCTACCATCGGCGACAACCCAATTGTCTTCCCATTGCCCACGAATTTACTCCTCTCCCGAGAATTTTGGATCTATTTTGGTGAGTTTATCTTCTCTTCAAGCTCTTTAATTTGCATTTTGGCTATAGTTTGAAATTATTTATTGCATTTTGGATCAAATTTGAATGGTTGTTGGATTGAAAATTTCATTCGAATTTGAGAAATTTTTTTTGAAGAATTTGAGAAGTTTCTGATAGTTATAGTTTAGAGATTTTGCATGTTGGATCTAATCAAAACTTATAAAAATAAGAATTACCTAGGGAAGAAAGCAATAAAGAAATTATGGTCTACAAATTTTTTTAACCATAGAAATCTGATAGTTTAAGAAAGGGTTTAGAAATTTTCAAACAAGTTATTTTTTTTTCCTTGAAATATTTCAAACAAGTTTTGTTTGATTTAGAAATGGTTCATCTCTTTAATTAGAATGAGAGCAAATGATTGATATGGTATGCTGCAACAAGTTTTTTTTCAACGTACATTATAAATGATTATGACAGTATATGGATTAATAAGTAGTCTTTTGAACATTGGTATGTCATTTACTTTTCCTTATTATTGTTTAATGTGAATTTGTGTGTCTTATAATTTAATGTTTTGCGGTTTTCTTGTAGATTACTTCAACTACTGATTCCAGTAATAGTAGTGAAGATGGAGGTAAGGTTATTTGTACTAAGACAAAGAAGATTAAAGGACGAGGCCTGACTGCTATGCATGAGTTGGCTCAAATAAGAAATTCGGGAGAACGTAAAATGATTGAGTATAATGATCAAGGATAACCGATAGGAGAAAAGGCCAACAAATTGTAGAGTTTTATTGGTGTTTGTGTTAGACAACAGGTTCTAATAGTATACAATAGTTGGAAAGAAGTTCCTCATCAACTTAAGGATAAAAATTTTTAGTGCATTGAGGTAAGAAGTTTAAACTTTTCAAGTAACAACTTTATTTCTTTTACGTTTTTTTTTTAATTCTCTATGATTTCTATTATGCATATGTCATTTGTGGTGGGCACTAGGTCAAATAATCATATTCTTCAATCTGCTTCCAGGAAGTTTTGAACATTTAAGTCCACGCTAGCTCAATTGCACATTATGTCATTCAAAGATGATCCATCATGTTTACATTCTCCTCCAGAGAAATATTCACATATCGATCAAGCATATTGGGAATCATTTGTGAATGCTAAACTCAGTGAATATTTTGAGGTCATTTTATTTTTCCAATATCATTAAAACTGCTTTAGTAATTTAAAGTATCCTATGCAATATAGACACTTAGTCGTACTCAAAGGGAAAGGAGAGCTGAATGTGTATATAATCATCACATCTCATGCAAAGGATATATGAATGTATGTAATTAGTAAGTTATCAATTAATATATATATATATATATATATATATATATATATGAATGTATGTATTTAACAATATTAATGTGTGCCTATAAAAGATTTGTCTGTTGATCCTTTGAACCAAGCAACCTTATGGAAAGAAGCACGAAAAGGAAAGAACAAGGATTACATGGATGACATTACTCGACAATTAGATAATCGAATTGTAAGTTTATATGTTTTTTATTTTAATGAAATTTAGTTGATGATACATATATGTCATACTAATATATATTTATGACAACATGAGTTAGCGGCAATGCGTCATAGAGAAAATATTTTAGCTGAAGCATTAGGCATGCCAGAACATAGAGGGTGTGTGAGAGGAGTTGGTGAATTTATTTCACCGTTTGTATACTTTCGTACTGCTAAAGAAAAGTAATTTGGGGTCTTAGCATAATGTAAAGGTTGATTGCCAAGGCTCTCAAACCAAACAAAGTATTTCAGAGAGGAGGAATGTGAAGGAAAAAAAAAGTTGTGACAATGGTAGAAGAGGTCAATGTCTCAAAGAAGAAAAGGAACAAAAAAGAAGTTGTGACCCCTGTAGAAGATGTCAATGTCCCAAAGAATAGAGGAAGGGAAAGGAAAAGAAGTTTTGACCTCTGCTTAAAAGGTTGATGTCAAAAAGGGGAAAGAGAAAGGAAAAGAAGTTGTGACCCTCGTTGAAGAGATTGATGTCCAATTGGAGGTAATCAATATGTTTTAATTTTGACATTACATTAAATATAATTAATGCAACCTCTAGGCTTAATTTTATTCTTGAAGGGGAAACCATGCCACTTAGCTATAGGATCACAAGACAATTTGTTGCAGTAGGAACGGTATTTGAGAACGATACATGTCCCATGATCCATGAAACATTAGAAGTAAATAATGCTAGGGTCATTGTGGACATTATTATAGGTGATGATGTTGCATTAGCAATTCTAATGAAGGGAGAGATCAAGACTTTATATGACGTAATTGGAAGTTTTGTTGCATGACCACGTAAGTTTATACTTTAAACAAATGTGGAAAATGTATATTATTCTTCTAACTCAATGATTTTGTTTATGGTTTTTGTAAATTAATAGGTAAATAATCCTATTTTATTTGTGTTAGGTTAGTTCATCCAAAGTTTAAAACCAATCTACCATATATATAGATGTCCATGTTATAATAATTTTCTGAATGAATATGTTGTTTCTATGCAACAACATGATCTCGTTCAAGTTGATATATGTCACGAACTCTTTGAAGAATATAATAAAAAAACTTCCACTAAATTGTGAAGACATTATGCAGTATTGTGGAATAATCGGGATCAGTTTTCCATCATACTTGTATATGTGACGCAAGTCAATATAATTTTTTACAAGCTTTGATGCAAGCTTTGATCGAGATCAGTTTTTAAGTCTTTATAATGGTTTTTATCTCTAGTAGATTTCTTTGGCATACATCTAGGCTAATGTCACCCAAAAGTTTATGGTTGTTGACCCACTACCTATTTCACCATTTTTGAAATCTAAGGAATATTGTTCAAGAAATTTGGCAAATAGGTTGGACAACTTGAAGGTTGATCAAACGATACTCATCCAATATAACACTGGGTAAGTAAGCATAATTTAAATTAGTTTATATTTTCTTATTATGAATACTGATTATTTATAGATGTCATTGGCTTCTGATTGTTTTTCAATCCTGGTGAGGATTGTGTGTATGTTTTAAACTTTTTACGTAGTAAAGTGGAAGCATATTTTCAAAGCGTCATAAATATGCAAGTGTTAATTTTTATTTTTCTTAAGTTTTGATTTATTTATATTATTCTTATGTTCAAAACTTATGTTGTTTAGTTCAATTAAAATGTGGCATGTAAAACATATCATCCAACACTCTCGCAACAATACAACGTGGAAGCACTTAAAGGTAAAATTTCATTAACTTTGCATCCACATATATGGATACATTAATTGTGTTGTTGTTTTCTATTCTTTTTTACTTGTAGTGTCCATGTCAATCGGGTTTTATAGAATGTGGGTATTATGTACAAAATACATTCGAAAAATTATGGTAAATCACAATACACACATTACTCAACTTGTAAGTATTTTTATTTATCATTTTATATTAAAATACTTGTAAGCATTATTATGTATAGTTTAACAACAAATAAGCCTATACACAAAAGAAATTGATGAGAGTCGTGTAGAATGAGCGCAATTTATAGGAAGATTTGTGTAGGTTAAATTTCTTGGGTTTACTATTTTTTCAAATTGCTGATGGATGTGTACATTTTCTGATATAATTTCTAATTGATGGAAGAGTTGTAAAAAAATTGATAGATGTACGTAGCCTATAGGAAGATTGATAGATGGATGTAGCTTGTAGGAAGATTATGTATGTAGATTTTAGAAAGATTAATGGATATATGTAGTTGGTAGAAAAATTCTAGAAAATTGATTTATATTTTGGTCATTTTTTTGGTTGAGTCTCTTCTGAAAATTGTTAATTGTATCTTATGGAGGGGACAAATGGTTCCATTTATATCATATGTGTTACATTAAAATTTTTATATGATTAGATTGCAGGTTGGTTTACCTCTTTTTTCAGTAAAGGTCATGCCAAAATTTTTATAATCTATTTTGGTTATTTTTTAAAGAAATTCCTTTTTGTTTTGGTCATTTTTTAGTTGAGAAAGATAATATTATTGGTTAGCTTGATGTAACCAACAATATTTTTTTATTAAATTAATTCAAAAAATGATGATGAATATTCCTTGACATTAAAAACAATCTTGAGAGCAAAAAAATAAATCAAAATGACATTATAACGGACAATGCATATATGAGATGACTTTTAGTGACAAATATATAGATGCAAATTTACCATGTCGGATGGCTTTTTTAATATTTTCATGTTGATTATTCTTCATGTCAGACGCTTTTAATGTGGGGCAATGGCCGTCATTAAAAGCTTTCGACATGGTTATAGAGTTTTTAATGTCGGGCATTGACAGACATTAAAAGTAACCTTCATTGAATATCATAATGACAGACGTTTTTCGTGTCGGACGAACTTTTAATAAGAAGACATTGGAACAAAATGAAGCATATACTTCTTTATCTTCGAGGAAATATTGATATGAGTTTATATTACTCAAAAAAATCAAATTTTGATTTGGGTGGTTATGCAAATTGATCGCACCCAACAATGCATCACCGCAAGTATACGGGTCAATCATAGTAATAACAGCTCAAGAGGTCGAGTATCATCCTCAGGAAATTGTGTTCTTTTATTTTCCTAGTTATCAATTAATTATTTCAGTTTTATTTAGGGGTCCCAACTTCATGCAACAATTTGTAGAATTAAAGAAAGCAATAAAAGATACACGGTATTGGTGAATAAATCGAGAGAAAAGGAGGTTCTAGGGTGTTGGCTTGGTGAATGAAATATTTAGGCAATTAATTAACTCGCAGGATTCAATTTATTACACTTTTACTAGGTTTAAGGTTAATTAATCTGGGTTTTCCCCTATCAAGGTTGACCAACTCTCGCAATTAACTCCTTATTTGATCTCTCGTAACAAGAATTTAAAAGCGGCATAAAGAGACCTATCTCAGACCTCACGAACTTTCCTATCACTCTCGTGCATAGAAAAACTCATGTCTATTTTCCTTGATCTAATTTTACTACCCTCTCTTTCGAGCAAGGTAATAAAAATAGCAACACACGTCCAATGGCCAAGTGAATGCAGAGAATTTAAAGCTGAAAAATAGTAGAAAAGTAATAAACTTCATTCCCACAAGAAAAACAATAAATTCTAAATATCCATTACACCAACGCCCTAAAACCTATGAGTTTAGCTACTGGAATACATCAATAATAGCCCAGAAAATCAGTAAAAATATGCATAAACAGAGAGGAAAAGAAAGAGGGCACTCCCGAATGAAATCCACATCGTTTCTGCCATAGACACGCTTCCTGAGGCATGAAAACCCACAAGCCTCCCAAAAGCTCTATAATAATTGCCCACAGACTTTTCCCTCAAGTTTTGTCAAAAATCCCCCAAAAAATCCAGCTCCTAGCCCTAATCGCGAAAATATGAGTTTATATTAATCTGCCAATAGCGTCGAGACGCTAGGGACAACGTCTTGACGCTGGTCCTAAGTCAAATAATCAAAACGTGCGTTTTGGGCTGGACGGTCAAAAATCAGCAGCATCGCAATGCTGCCCATGTGCGGTAGGATTGTTGGGTTTTTATGTCCTAAAACGCATGACATGTAAACATTGTAAACATATTTTATTATCAGTAAAGTAGTTATTGAAGTTATTCAGTAAAGTTGTTATTAAATTAAGTATAACCCCATAAATCCAATAAACTAAGAACCTATGGCTATACTATGAGAACTTAAACTTTATGTGGAGACATAAAAGTAGATCAGGTTTAAGTAAATAGTCAAAACGGTCTATAATATACGGATTAGGCTGGGTACCTTATCTTGGGGACACTATGGGATGCAGCTCGCTTTGTATATGATACAAAAGATGTGATCTTGAATCGTTCATGTGGAGACATACGAGTGGAGGTGTCCTATACAATGAGTTTTCATTAGACTGGACCGCGAAATAGTCACTGTTTCCTTATAACACTGTTTACTAAAAACACTGACTAATTTCAAATTGATGACTTAGGTAACTTGATCTTAATCCTATGCTAACTATGAACTTCTCTTTATTTCAGGATTATCCTTAGATCTGCATGGGTGAGACAGGCCCAACAGCGCCTGCTCAATATGCCTCCCATTTCAGGGGCAAGACAGGGTAGATAGCTAGGGACATAGTCCTGCAAGATGAAATTCATTCCTATCCGACTTTAGGGATAGTAGAGATGTTGTTCTCTCAAGTGCTGATTCTAGGTCTTGAACAATGGGCCTCACCCTCTCAATGGCCCGAGAGGGAATCGGTTTGGTGGTTGGACCACAAACCAGTTGTTCATTAGAGGGTCAGTGGTACTTAATTAACAAGAGGAAACTCAGGGGTAAAACGATAATTTGACGCAGCTGAGATTACAAACAACTTGTGAAGGGTCAACTTACTGATCATGGTTATATCAAATGGACAGAAATATATCTATACTGAGAAGAGTGCAGCTACGGGCTTTAGTGGAGTGACCCGTTAGTTAACGAATGTTGGTTAGCTAGGTTAAA
>JAOANK020515059.1:0-12639 GCA_026257165.2 Telfairia occidentalis
ACTCATTAACAAATTTTAGGTATCTTTATAGTACTAAAATCCTAGGCTTAGAAGTTCGAGCAACTAAGGAATTCTTTTTCAAGAAAGCCTAATCTCACATTTAATTAATTAATCACTTTCATGCATAAATTAAGAAAACATGCCTATGGGATTTTTTTTCTAAGCATGCCTCAATTTAAACTTACCACTTTCATGCATAAGTCTCAAAAGTCTAGCATTCAATATGTAATTATTAACATACTTTTTCAAGCTGTATCAATTAATAAGAGATTTCATTCCACATTCTTCTGCTAGAATAAATAATAAATTCATTAAAAACTAGAAGGATTTAGCAACTATAATTCAACCTTAAAATTAATCAATTAATCAAATTTAAACTAAACTTCCAACACCCTAAGATTACAAGTTATTAACCACTCATTGGCTGAAAAAGTCTCTAAACCAGTTGAAAGAACATAAAATAAAGTAAAGAAAAGGAAGTAGAATTTTCCCAGATTGATTCAACGTTGTCTCCTTCGTCAAAATGCACCTTGTGATCTTTGTTTTCACCCTTGTTCACTAGGAATCCCTCCTCCTTGCTTAGTAGCCTCTAAATTAAACTTCTTATCTATCTCTCGAAAATTTTCTCTCCAAAAACGGCCTCCCCAAAACCCTAGGCATAAGGTTATTTTTATAGAAAACGTCGCGGTGTTGAGACGCTATGCTTAAAATTTACCAAAATGCCATCAATTTTGAAAAGGGGGGAAAATTTATCGAGGCAGCATCTCGACGCTGTTGCGATATTTCCTAATCTATCTTCGAAATTCAAAGTAGCGTTGAGACGCTATTTCTTCAACGTCTCAACACGGAAGTACCTGCCTTCATGTTACTATTTGGGCATCTCAACGCTGTCTTTTGGCGTCTCGACCCTAATTCTCGGGTTTCTCCTTTGATTTTCTTCTTTGATTCGGCTCATTTCTCGCCTCGAATAACTTTGAATTCATCTTTTTCCTTACAATGCTCGGTTCCTACAAAAGTTTACAAATAAAAGCATCAAAGTACATATTTAACAAATAAAACTACTAAATTATAGGTCTAAAAATAGCACTTTTGAAGTGCTATCACCCTCGTCTCAACAACAAAATCAATGCTCCCTTCAAAGTCGAAATATCTATGTTTTTCTTAACAGAAAAAACAAAATAAAATGAGTAGAATAAAAGTAAAAAAAAAACAAAATAAATCTTACCTAAAACATAATTAAAATACTAAAAATAAAATAAAAGATTAAATCTAATATAATTTAAATGAAACAAATATGAAAATAAATTCCAATAACCTAAAATAAAGCAATAAATAAATTCAAAGCGAGCAAATGTAGATATTCATATTGTGCAGCGTAATACTCTCTTAATTCGAATGCTTCGTCAAGTATCTAGTAATTGAAGAGAAGCACATTTCCTTAGAAATTTCTATACTCAATAATGCTTGATTCTCTAGCCGTTGACCTTAAACACTCTCTCATCTTTATCATCTCACAATATAACTGCACCGTAAGGAAAAGCTTCAAGAAAAGTAAATATCTAGACTAAGGAGATTTACGGTTTCCTAGAACAAGCCTTAATCTTAAATCATACATTAAAAGTTGTTGGCCTTTCTCAAACTATCAGTGAATAAACCTTCTATCATGCCACGTTCTAGTCTTTTCCTTGTACATTTTTGCATTTCCGAAGAAGAAGTAATGAAGCTCCTCCAATTCATTTAATTGTAGAAAACGTATTGCTCAAGTAGTAGAAGTGTCTAAATTTAGATGCTTCAAAGCCTAGACAAATGACACACTTTACCATAGACCAACCTATAAGGAGATATTCCTAAAGCTGTTTTAAAAGCTTTCTTAAAAGCTTTCTTATAAGCTAAAATAGCAAATGGTAACCTAAAACACCAATTCTTCCTATTCTGGTTAACAACTTTCTTTAAGATTCTCTTAATTTTCCTATTGGATAATTAAGCTTTACCATTGACTTCAGGGTGATGAGAGGTGGATATTTTATTCTTGACACCATACTTAGTTAATAAATTACTAGGAATCCTATTAATGAAATGAGATTCTTTATCACTTAATAAAGCTATAGAAGTACCAAAATGGGAAAATATATTTTTTTTGAAGAAATTTTGAAATTGTCTTAGCATCATTCTAGGCACACAAAATTGCCCTTGCCCACTTAGACACATAATGTACAACCAAAAAAATAAAAGAATAACCATTCGACGAAGGAAAGGGCCCCATGAAGTTGATTCCCCACACATTGAATAATTCAATCTCTAGAATATACATAACTACCATTCCATCCTTCACAATTATATTTTCTTTTCCTTGGCACCTGTCACATGTTTTACTGAAAAAAAATGAGAACTTTTAAATATTGATGGCCAGAAATTATTTGATTTCAGTGTCTTTGATGTAGTTCTTTGCCCTCCAAAGTGTCCTTTGTAAGGTGCTAATAGCAATATTCCAAAAAGGTGAAAAATTTTGCTTAAGAGACACATCTTCTCACAATCTTATCAGCACCTTACCTATTAAAAAAAAAGATCATCCCAAAAATAAAAGCGTACCTCGTGAAGAAATGGCTTCAATTGTTGCTTTATCGAATTAAGAGGTAGTAGACAAGAAGTAAGGTAGTGGGCAATATCGGCAAAACATGGTAGCTATACATTAGTAAGTTAAGCTATTGTAAATAATTGTACATCAAGAAAATAGTCTTGTATATTCAGTTGCTGCAACATTTGAGATGTTTGCCCAATCCTTGAAAGATGATCTATAACAAAGTTTTCTAATCCCTTCTTGTCTTTAATTTCCAGATCAAACTCCTGCAGTAATAGTACTCATCTGATAAGCCTTGGCTTCACATCTTTCTTTGCCAGCAACTATAGAATGGGTGCATCACGCATTCTCAATATGGTCTGAACTTCTCAAAAGCAAAGACTACAGCTGCCAACTCCTTCTCAGTTGCTGTGTAATTCATATGCTCTTCATTAATAGTTTTCCTACCATAATAAATATGATGATTCACCTTGTCATTCTTCTGTCCCAACATTGTTCCAACACCATAATCACTTGCTTCACACATCGACTCAAAGGGTAAGCTCCAATTGGGTGATGAAATGATATAGCCAATCGTCAACACCTTCTTCAGAACTTGAAAAGCTTCAAAACACTTTGGACTGAATTCAAATGGTCTGTTTACTTTCAATAACGTCCAAAGGCGCTTAGAATTTTTTGAGAAATCCTTTATGAACCTGCAGTAGAAACCAAAGTGTCCAAGGAAACTTCTAATCATTTTAACTAAAGCTGGTGGTTCCATTTTCTCTGGGATCTCAATCTTTGCTCTAACTATTTCTATACCCTTCTCAAAAATCTTGTGCCCTAAAATATGTCCTTCTTCACTATGAAGTGGCATTTTCCCCTCAAAAGTAGTTTTGTCTATTCACATCTTTTAAGAACCCTACCAAGATGCTCTAAGCACACACTGAATGAACTCCCAAAGACTGAAAAATCATTCATGAACACTTCCATGATAGATTCAATCATGTTAAGAAATATTGTGATCGTATAAGTCAAGAAGGTTGTTGGAGTATTGTAGAGACCAAAGGGCATTCTCTTAAATGCAAATGTACCATAAAGAAAGGTGAAAGGGGTGTTGTCTTGATCCCTAAGGGCTATGCTAATCTTGTTGATTCTATAATAACCATCTAAGAAATATTAATATACTTTACTCGTTAACCCATCTAACATTTGGTCAATTAAAGGCAAGAGAAAATTGTCTTTACGAGTTGTTGTGTTTGACCTCCTATAGTCCATACATATCGTCCATCTTGTCACTGTCCTCGTAGGAATAAGTTCATTAGCTTATTTAGTCACCACTGTCATTCCACCCTTCTTTGGTGATATGCTTCAAGCAAGAACACATCTAGCCACGAGAGTTCAACAAAGATGAAGGACGACAAGTTGAGAAAGAGGATTCAAAACAACTTGAAAGATCCAAAGATGAAGACTCATTTTTTTTTAGTTTAATTTAGGGGTTCTTTAGGGTTTTAGAACCCTCGTTTTCCTCGTTGTAACCTTCATTTGGGCTTGATGTATAATTTATGTAATCACTCTTAGGCCCAAGTTTAAGGTTATGTAACTTACTTATGCTTATTTGAGAAAAGAACACCTAAATCTTGTAATTAGTTTAGTGTAGGTTTAGTTTAAGCCTTTTTCCCTTTTATTTTTATTTCTAGTGGGTGGAAAATTTTTAGTAAGAAATTTCTCTACTATATCATTCAAAGTAGTGATGGATCCTGTTTTAAAGGTGGCCAACCATGCTTTCGCTTCATCTCTAAAGGAATAAGAGAACAAAGATAATCTTAAATCATCCTTGGAAACTCCCTAGATCAAAATGAATCGTTCACTCCCAAGAAATTCTTCAAGTGTTGATGAAAGTCCTCTGTAGGTAGGCCATGAAATTGTCCTACTGTTTGCAACATTTAGAACATCACAAGTTTTATCTCAAAATTTGTTGCCTCTATCACTTGCCTAACTATCCCAGGATTTAACTCTTTGAACATGAAGACAACATAGTCTCTAATGGCTCTCTCTCTATCATTGCCTAAAATAATAGGGTTTTTAATTAGATTCACTAGTCTAATTTGTTGATACGTTCCCACAACAGGTAATGGAATTTCTCCTAAGCTCGACTGTTAGTTCAACTGCTCTATAGGTCTCACAAGAGGTGTAGGTGGCTGCTATTATCGATCCATACAATTCAATCTGTTCTTTAACTCCCTATTTCTTCTCCTAAAAGTCCTTTAGGTTTTCGAGTCAAACTCAACTTCTAACTCAGAATTATCACTCATACATCTCGAATGATACATAAACTAAATCAGTACTAATAAAGCTCCAATTCATCGAAAAGATAAAAAATTCAAACAAGTTGAAATTCAAACTAATTTCTGACAACGACACCAAAAACTTGTTGTTTAGCAGAGTGAAGTCAAATATGCAATGATAACTACACTAAAATTGTGTAAGTGTACAAAAAGTGATAAGAATTTATATTGTGTCAAAAGGGATTAGAACTAGATTTTAACTTACTCAAGCTTAATGTTTTAGATGAATTCAAAATGTAACCAAGAAAACTTTTTTGCGGTTTTCGTTTACTAAGCCCTGAATGAAATTAAATGACTAAAGAAAATAACTGCTTCTCGAAACTAAAATAATATGGATGAAATAGGTTCAGATTAAGGTATATTGTTATTTTCCAAAGAAATAATATTGAAGCAATAATCTTGTTGAATCAACTCACATAACAATAGTCTCAAAATTCTCCTAGATTTCCTAATTATCTTAGATTAACTTCCAATATTCTATATAAATTAAACATGTTGTATTTGTACATTAGGTGATTCATTATCCTAACCTCCTTACTTTGCCAGCTACTAACCTAATCAAGAGGCTAACGGGTTTTAGAAGCAAACTACTTTTCTTTATTTTGCCAAAACTCAAAAGATCTATTCATGCATGCTTGCCAGACAAACATCAATATTACATATTCAAGAACACCTCTAAAACAAATCAACTCAGTAAGTTTCCTTTAGTAATAAATTAAGTTAATAACACCATCCTCAAATCTTACCTAAAAAGTTATTAGTTCATGCTACAATATCGAAAAATAGAAAAACAATAAAAAAAATTAATGAGTTCATGACAACATTTCTCTATAATAAAGAAAGTTATGAAAAATCATGTTTGCTTCAATGAATATTATGATTGAATCATCTTCATTTCTCTAGCCTTCAATGGATGTTCTGCTTTATTTTGGCAGCAATTCCTCAATCGTAGTTCTTTGCCATCTCAACTCTTTCTATGTAACACTTTGAAAAAACTTTCGGAAAAAATAATAAAGGAAAACAAAAGATTGATTGAAAGAATGATTGACGACCTTCTCTCTTTAGCTGTAGCTTTATATTTATTTCGTGAATTTTCATACACGTGGAACATGTTCGTTGAATCCTTAGTATTATAATTAAGGAAATCCTTTGCATTTGAACGTATTTATTTGTTTCCATACGTATTTTCATGTGCATTTTGCTCTAGAATTTCTTGCTCATTCTTTCAACAATTTTCTGCTTCCAATTCTACTAAAATAATACTCTCTAATCGACCTTCTAACAAAATAAATACAATCAGCATCAGTTTATACCTAAAGTTCATCTTTACATGCTTCAATCAAAATAAAATAGTAAAGTTTAGTTTTTTCAGAAGCAATGATGCAATACAAAGATCATTCTAATAGTTTAGCAACCAATCATGAGCATTTTATCAATAATAAGGACGTAATTGCACCATAAAAGACTACTAATAACTCTACTTTGGAGAATTATTGCATGACCTAGTTGAATTTAAGAATAATTTATTATTTTCCATTGAGATAAGTGTCTAGGCTCGTAGTATGCCTTTGGGCTAGATTAGAAAAAATTGTATAATGTTTTGATCATATATGACTGAATTGTATATGATTGAATTAATATACATTTTCCATGTTGCATTGCACGTTGAAAAGTATTTTTATTTGATGGGACCTCATGCATCTATATACAAATATGTTTTTATATTTTATGAAAAAGTAGTGGCAATTATCATCTCTTTATCGTGTTGATGTACGTAAAATGATCGTTCTTAATGAGTGAAGTCGTATACCACTGATTGATTACCAATTATCATCTTATGAGTTTTGGTTTCATAGAAAGGCCACCAAGTGCAAATGGAGTTGGCAACCATGATTTTGTACATCTTATTAAAAGAGGGGTATTTTGTTCAGTAAGATATGACTTGGTTGACCGGGTACCAACTATCATCAGTTGAAGTTTAGGGCTTGCCTGAAACCTACTGCATCTCAATGGAGTTGGCAACCAAATTTTTTGATGGATTAATTGTCAACATTGGCCAAAGAAAAGATTTTGACTGAGAAAGGTTCTTCATGCTTAAGTTACCATGATTCATGTTATGTAATCATATGCATGCTTGATCCCATTAGCGGGCTTACTTATTTTTTAGGCTAAAACAATGGCGTATAAGGTCGATGACAATGATGTTTCGCAGTTATACCATTGGCTTACACTTTTGCGTTAATTGTCTTTAGTTTTCATTGATTTTCATGTTTTCTTTAATTGTTTGTACAAAAATTTTATATTTATGCATGTATTTCTTTTGTTATTATTTATGTAAATATTTCTATGAAATCCCAAAGAAAGTTTTTAATTATTTTAAAAATTTTCATGATTTTTTTTTTCTACACTAGATTTTCAAAGTTTTTAAATGACAATAGCATGTATGTAGTAACAACCCAAGTCAATCTATGTCCAAAATGGCGGGACAATAAAATATTCATCATTTCGCTAAGCCCATTCTCTTCAATGTGATTATGAGAAACTTAAAAGTTTTAGATCTAGATTAAGTCTCAAGAAACCAAATAAGAATGCTTGAAGCCATTCTAAGAGGAGAGAGAATATGTCAAATCATGTGGAAGGCATAAGACATTAACCTCTTTTGTTGTACCTTAGTGCCACATAGCGGCGCCTTGATGCCTAACACTAAACTGCACAGCCCATGGCACCTGCTCATCACACGCAAGCATGCACGCCACTGCCCGCATCCATACACCCCACGCTCAACGTGTGTGCCTCACCTGCAGCCACCGCTCATGCGATGCTGCTAACCTCACAATCCCTTGCTGTCGCCCATGCTCTACTACTCTTTATAATTCTAACAACAATGATTCTCTAAGACAAACATATGCTGCTTCATAGTGCCCTGTTAGTTGGTGCAATGCAATCCTATCTTGTATATGTTCACATCATGAACTGCAAGCATACACTTGAAAGTTGCAACACAGCAAGGTCGATCCCATAGAGATTTGTAAACAATTCTAGTTAAAATTTGTCAATTAGGGGAATTTAATTAATCAAACTAAAGTTTTTGTTTAAAAGATCAAAAAGAAAAGAAATAATGGAAGTGCAACTGTAATTTTGCTATGAATATAAATTGGAACTCTTTAGAGGACTAAACAGTTTTAGAATAGGGGTAATAGTCCATTAGATGCTACAACATTTTGTTTGTTGCTAAAATAACACAAAGCATTTTTTTTTAACTTGTTCTAAAGTTCTGAATATAGGATCCATTCCCGTTTCCTCTAGTCAGCTTATCAAACAGTGCTCATTGTGTGCATCAGGTAGAGTTTATCCCTAACTTTCTTACAGATTAGACAAAATCAGTCTGCTAATGTTGTTTATTAAGATATCAGCCATCATTTTCTCTTCCAAGCTTATACTAGTGAGAAAAGTGTAAAGATGGCCAAATTGAACACAAAGATGGAAAAAATAAGCTTCATTAACAACCATTGAACAGTAACAAAAGGTGTTGAAAGAATTCTTTACAACATCCAAAAGCACAACCCTCAATCCTCACCTTAACCTAATAATTAATGATTAAGGAGGAGAAACAAAACATTAATAAAACAAATGCTAACTTTATTTTGGAAAGGTAAATTTAGCTACACACACTCCACAATATTTAAATTCAATTTCAGCAAGGAAAATACAAAGAAAAGGGAAAGATGAATGGATAGGGAGAAGAGAGAGAGTCTTGAATCGACTTTCTTTCCAGATTTGGTTCCTCATGGTCTACACTTTTTCTTCCTTCATGTCTTCTTCTTCTATATACACATTTATTTCTCTCTTCTCCACGTATGGAGGTTGTCCCCTTTCATTTCTTGCAGGAAAAGTTCCCCTAATCCAAGTGGCAACAAAAATAAGGCCTTCAGTGGCTTCATTCAACATGTGACAGCTGATCCTTAAAAGTCTCCTTGCAGGTCACATGGTCAATGTCAGCTCATTGTCCTTCATTTTTAGCTCACATATGCTACAAAATTTGCTTTTGAATATAGACATGTTTCAGTATAACTAGCAAATTATGAAAAAATAGGCTTGATACATAGGTAAAATAATAAGCAACCAATGAGGAATTTAAACATTTAACAATAAACTCATTTCGTTATTCAACTCAAATGAGAGTACAAACATTCCAACAAAATCACGCATACTAAAGGACTTTTTACTTCATTCACACCTAAATTGAGACTAAACTAACTCTTATTCTTAGAGTTAACAAACTCCCAAACTTGAATCATTACTCGTCCCTAAGTAATGCCTAATTTTTTTCCCCACTCTCACTTTGCCTCTCTTACTTTTATTACTTTAGCTAGCAAAATTTGAGAACACAATTCTTCATAATACTTTCTCTTACTTTACTAGCACAACTTTTTCATTCGTTCTTTACAACACATTTACACAGCCCTAGCTCCATTTAAACTTAGCAGCATTGCTCCCTCTTAGTTAATGCTACCTTTATGAAATTGAAACTACAACTTATTCGTTGTGGGCTTCGCTCCAATCATACGTCCCTTGTGCAAACCACAGAAACAACAACACTAACTCTCCGAACAACTTCAAGCTTTTTTTAAAAAATTTCACTTCAACAAGGACAATGCACTTTCTTTTTTTTTTTTAAAGGGAGGAGATCTACATGGTTAATGAGGCTTTGGGCTACCTAAAAACATAGGTGTCATGTCTCTACACAACCATATTCACTTTATTCTTACAGTAGATTACTTAAGCTCACTCATTACTTGCTCCTTAATTTCATGTAAAATGCCCACTTGGGTGTCAAGTAGTCTCCTAGTTACTCTGAAAGAGCTAGCAAGTGGAGTGGTCTCCCAACATTTAGCCAAACATATCCTTTTCCTTATTTTTTTTCTTCTTTAGGTGTTTTTAAACTAAGGCATCCATACACCCAAACTTGAAATGTTCATTATCCTCAATAAAACGATCGTCTCTAAGAGTAGAGGCTAAAGGAGAGAGAAGATGAAACTTTAAAGGAAAGCATCTTCATACCACACCCAAAATGTATAATGTTTTAGCAAAATAATCCAAGAGAGTGACCCTAATTGAAATTAGAACTGCTAAGCTTCAAGGAGTTGATACATTAAATAAGTATAAATTAAGATTAAGAGGTGATGGTTAAATTAAAAAAGAGTACAAAGGAGAGCAAGTAAAAATGAAGCTAACCAACAATTTAAAGGCAATAAGAGCCAAACAAATGAGAGGTGCACTTAATAAAATAGTTCATTTACAAATTTGCAGCATCTACCAGGATAAGGGGAGGCTTTCAGTACAATTATCCAATGATAAAGAAAAGGAAGCCTCTGTAGCTGTAGCTGAAGTTCAGGGAAAATTGACTAATAAAGCACAAAAAACACTAATAGATAAAACACAACAAACAACCCTAAACCTATAGGTCTCTATTTAAACATTCTAAATAATAGCATGCAATCAAGCAGTAACAACTTTGGAGAAGGGGTCGTCTTTCAA
The DNA here is from genome assembly GCA_026257165.2 of Telfairia occidentalis. Taxonomy (NCBI): domain Eukaryota; kingdom Viridiplantae; phylum Streptophyta; class Magnoliopsida; order Cucurbitales; family Cucurbitaceae; genus Telfairia; species Telfairia occidentalis. The sequence goes on from JAOANK020515059.1 coordinate 10,444, forward strand.
TCATCCTAATCTTTGTCATTAACCTTCTGCCCAACTTCTGGAGGAGGTGGAACCAAAGCATTTAGGACATTAGATGGAAATGGTGGAAAAGATGGATAAGGATTGGTGAAGTTGGCCTGCATAGCCTTCTTCACAGCTACATTTCTCTTGCGAACATAGTCCCAATACATTCCTTGTCGTGCTTCAGAGTGATAAAACCTCTGAAGCATTGTTGATTGCTGGTCCAGAATGACATTGATGCCCAAAGCAATATTGTTACATCTTATTCGGCCTTCCTTAATCTAACAATGCCCATTTGATCAATTCTCATCTTTTCATTCAAGGTCTCCTCATCATTGTCCAATTGCACTCCTACTTGGAGACAAAAGCTTATTATTGTGCTTGGGAAGAAAAGCTTTCCAGATTTCTCTCTAAAGTAGCCAAAGATTTCCCTAGAAACTAACCTCCCCACATCAACTCTCATTTCCTCTATGATGGTAAAGATCAGTAGTACTCTTTCTTAGGATACTGCAATGTCATGAGTGCTGGGAAGCAACCTATGCTTTAAGAAGTACAACTGATCGCAACTAATAATACTTCATCGCAAGTGCATGGGTCAATCGTAATAAGAAAACAATCCAAGAGACCGAATATCATCGTCTGGATATTGGGATTTCAATTCTCTTAGTTATTGATTAATTCTTTCAATTTTATTTAGGGATGTGAATAATATGCAGTAGTTTCTAATCTAAAAAAGTATGATAATGGGCACGTAATCAGTGGAAATTCAACGGACAATGCAATTCTAGGGTGTTGGCATTATAAATGGTGCAATTAAGTATTTAATTTCGTAGACCCCTAAATTTTTGTGGTATTTTATTTTATTTCATTCTCTTATTTTGTTTTTGAAAGGTGTATCAACATACATGTGTAGCGGATTAGGATTTAAAGCACTCTAATTAGCTCAATTAATTAAGGAAAATCATGCTATAGAAGAGGAAAAACAGGAAACAAAGTAAATTCACCTTTGAAGTCCAATTTCTCCTCTATCTCCGGCGGAATTGTTCACAAACCAGCTCCCGCACCACCACTAGTGTCTTCTCAGAAATTCTTCGGCTAAGGAATGGGATGGTGGGATCCCTTGATTGGTAAATTTGGGAGGAAAAGAGGTGATGTTTGGTTTATGTTCAACACATGAACAACCAAACTTTTGGGAGCTAAAACTTGAATTTCATCAATCTCGTTATGCACGAAATTGAAGCCAATATATAGCCTAAATCATGGACAACTACCTCACCCAAGATTGACAATCAATCATGGTGAGGTAGCAATTGAATTAAGGTGGCAAAATGAGAAGAAAAGTGAGAAATGTAAATGGAAAACCATTTTCCATTTCTCCTAAAAATCCACTTTTTCTTTTATTTTTCCTTTTAATTTGATTTTTAATTTTTTAAATTAAAAATAAAATTAATTAATTAAATTAAAAACATTTTCTAATTTAATTATTAATTATTTTAATATTAAATATTAAAATAATATTATTTTGCCACCGATCCTGGTTTTCGAAAACACTATTTTTCCGAATATGAACCTCTATTCATATATACAACTTTCAATGTCATTTTTAACTCCCTTCGATCATTTAATTCGCAACCAAACGTTGATAGATTAAATACATCACATATATTTAATGTTCTCCTGAAACTGAATTCGAACGCTTTGAATTCATTCACCACACTGTTTCAAGGAATGGACCTATAGATCATGAGCTCCAACGATCCGAGATTAACCGGCCAAACTCTTTGACCTAGTTAATCAACATTCGCTAACTAACGGGTCACTCCACTAAAGCCTGTAACTGCACTCTCCTCACTATAGATATATTGTGTCCATTTGATATAACCATAATTAGTTAGTCAATCCTTCACAGGTCGTTTGTAACCTCAGCTAGGTCAATCACCGTCATACCGCTAAGTTACCTCTTGTTCCTTAAGTACCACTGATCCCTCTCATTAACAACTTGGTTTGAGGTCTAACCATCAAACTGAACTCCCTCTCAGGCCAATGAGAGGGTAGGGCCCCTTGTTCATGACCTGGAATCAGCCCTTAAGGGAACAACCTCTCTACTATCCCTAAAGTCTGGTAGGAGTGAATTTCATCTTGCAGGACTATGTCCCCAGCTATCTACCCGATCTTACCCCTGAAATGGGAGGCATA
>JAOANK020515368.1:0-12634 GCA_026257165.2 Telfairia occidentalis
TTTGTGACGCACCACTTACCTGGGAATTTTACCTTTGGGTGATTTTTTGGTACAATAATTCACACACTATTCACATAAGTGAATTAGAAAATTGGTGGAAATTGCCCGAATTCCACAACAATATCTTTAGAGACGGAATTGAGAATCCGAGATGTAACTACATCGTTGTTACATTTCAAGGCAGTGGTGAGGTTTCTAGATTTCGGCTGCTAGATGGAACCATCGATAAATCCAACTTTGTTCTTCGCAGATAATGCAATTAGCATTGATCGATTCAAGAGTGGTAATATTTAGTTCTAATCAATTTCTTCGTAACCAAAATAGTAGTGGGACTGATCGAGTGATGAAGGAGAAAAGGATTCAAGTATACCTCATTGTAGATTCGTCTGGAATTTCATGTTGTGGATTTGCCATTGATGAAGGGAAAAAAGATGAATGGAAGGACCATATGAAAGGAATGGAAAATTGAAGTAGAAAGGGGCTTAATCAAAGAAGCCCTAAATATGAGAAGCGCATAGTCAATGAAAGCTTTGCTCTGATACCATATTACAATCAACAAGTGAGAGGAAAATTAAACTTCTCATTTATGAGAGAGAGTTCCTCTCTGTACATACAACAAATGGTTAAAGGGAATAACTATAATTAACAAATTCTAGTTATAGAATAAGTACAACTAGTTTAACTAAAGTAAACTAAACATATATCTATCAGTAAAAAAAACACACAGAACAAGTCAAAAACATCAAACATATATACAAGTACAACTAAATCATTTCATAATGCATTAAAACCGAACACACCAGCACAATTAAAAAAAAAAAAAAAAAACTAGGAAAAACCCTAATGCGCACGAAAAAACAATCAAAAGCTTAAATGTAAATGTTATCTTTGATTGAAAGATGAACAAAAATATCAAGTGCCATGCGAATAGAAAGCCACGAGAAACGGACGGGCAGGATAAAGAAAAGCTTTGTTTAAGAGGGAAAAAGCTTTGTTTGTTGACCCTCTTGCATTAGTTAAAAGAAAAGGGCATTAGAGTAATTTTAGGTCTGCATGACATCAGCAGAGCGTTTGAAAATCACAAATCTGAGAATCGGGCCATAATCTAAATCCCATAACATTTTGGGTCAAAAATAGCAATTTCATGTTCTTTTTTTTCCCTTATGCAAATTTGAGGGTTTTATTTTTTCAATTGAAATTTTAGAGGTGTAACTATACCAATTACCATATTTCAAAGGTGGCTTGTGTAATTTGCCTAGAATATTTTTTAAGCTCTTCATATTTTGTGCCTCACTTGAGTTTAAACATGATCATTTTAAGTTGTTCACCCTATTGTAAATATATTTCTAAATTCAAAATTTGAACATGACCATTATCAAGGTTTTAAATGTCAATGTCCACAGAAACGTTGAAATCTCAATTTTATAGAAATGTTGATGAAAATATTGATATTGATAGATATTTTTGAAAAAAAAATTAACAAATAAGCACTTCATCCTTTAGACAATTTAAGCATCTTAATATTAGTTTAATTAAGTTTATAATTAGTAATATTTTGTTAATTTTTCTATGATATAATGTAAAAATATTGATACAGTCCTCATATCAATACCAAACTCATATGGACACATTTGAAAAATGTCGGTGGAAATTTGGACATGTCGACAAAAATTTAATAACTTAGCTTGTTAGTATAGTGAAAAATTTAAGATAAAATTATAAAGTCCTAAGATATGTGAGGTGATCTGTAAAAAATTGAAAGTTGCTAGTCATATTGTAAATGCTTGGTAAATTATCCTGAAAAGTAAAATGTTCCAAGTTCCAAGCATATATTTTCTTTAATTAATTAATTAAGACATGACTTTTTCCCGAGAAAAAAATCACCAACTCCAAAATCTATTTTCCAAAGAGTTTTAGAAATCGAAGTACATGTACAATATATTTGGTTGAAGTTGGAGCTTTTGTTTATTCAACTTCCAAAAAACTCTTCGTCTCCAACCATAATCTTGCCACTATAAATTTGGTTGATGAAACCCTTCTTTATTATACTAAAAGCAACAAGCAAACAAATCTTCCTTCCTTTGATATCATAAGGTTGTTTATTTGCTTGCTCATCCAAATCACATCATTTATTTTTCAACCCATTATTGATTTTTGTTTGTGTTTGAATTTGAAATCAGAGATGCAGATCTTCGTGAAAACTGTGTTTGAGAAGAGAATTGGTTTAGACGTTTTAGCGTCTGATAAGATAGCGGACGTGCAGACTGAACTTCAACGAGAGATAGGCATTGATCCTGAGCGGACGAGGCTGGTTTTTGCTAGAAAAGAACTTCAAAATGAAAAAACTCTCGCTGAGTATGGCGTGCAGATAGACTGTGACTTACAGGTAGTTCGTCGTCTTCCAGGCGGCTTTTAGAGCTGCTTCTTTTTCTCTCTCAATTTGGGTTCTCATTAAAAACTAAAAAGCCACAGCAGTTTCTTTTTTAATTTCTATCACAGTACTACTTAGCTACACTTATCTATGAAATTCAATGATAAATTACTTTTCTCTCTATGTACTTTTTAATTTTATTGTTCTTTTTAGAACTACACCTTAATTAAAAGTAGACCGATCTTAAATTTTCAAATTGACACATTTCATGTATTCATGCGTTTGACATCGATAGGAGAAGTGAATCAACATTTTTATAAATAATAGAATTTAACACCAATAATATGGTATTTTAACTTATCTAAACTATTTGAAATGTGTTGTAAAATTGGGAATTAAAACGAGACACTACGCAAACACAAATATCGAAAAATTAAAATATTTAAAATAAATAAAATAAAATTGAAAAATATAATAGAATTTAGAATTTGGAATTTCTTCACCAAAATGGCTTTTTTCTCACCCAATTACATCTACACCATAATCCACCAAAGGTCATTATATATAGACAATTTATGTGGTGGAGCCAATTTGGACACTAAGCATAGATAGCCATTAGACACATGGGCAATTGAGAGAAAAATACTTGGTTTATCATGCAAATGAGCATCTATTTTTATATTATTCATAATAAAATGTTTGGTTTTAGTTTAAATATTCTTTTCTCAATTTTTAGTTTTATAGTATTTTTAAATGAATGTCAATATTCTCATATTCTCATTTGGAACTAGCCAACTAAGTTTAAAATTTAAATCCTTAAAGTTGATGGTAATTATGTTTTGGTTTCTTCCAAATGGTGAATTTTGTTGTATTATTACAAACAAAAATAAAATGGACGAGGGTTCAAATAATTAAATAAAGTATTTAAAACTTTAAAAATTAAAACAAACAAAATATTTTGAGGTAATTATATAAATTAGCATATTTTATTAAACTTTATAAAAATAGAGTAACTCAAGTGTAAAATAAAACATAATGAAAAAGTCAAATTGCAATATTTGAGGAAAAAAAAACTCAAAACACATTTAAACAAAAACAAGTTAAATTTATGCTATTTTCTTTTTAAACAAAAAAATTGTAACATTTTTTAAAATAACACATTTCCTCTAAAAAGTCGCTTCGAATTTAAAATTAATTTGACGTCAATCACTTTTGGAAGATTTATTGGTATTTGGTTTTTGGTTTTTGAAAAAAAAAAAAAACTTAAGTAGCTGATGAAGAAAATGTTAATTATTTCTCTTGATTTATTATAATAATAATAATAATAATAATAATAACAACAGGTTTGAATAAATCACCAATATATCTTAGGATTCTATCACCTTTTTCTTGATGTTGGGATAATTTTGCTTGTACAAAGTTAAATTATTTGCATATTATTAAATAAAAGAAACTTAAAAATAAAAATTAAAGTGATGAACTTTTAAGACTTAATTATTTAGGACGAGCTATTAAGAGAGATAATTAACGTCGATGAATTCGACAAACAAAACAAAAAACCAAAAAAGAAAAGGAAAAAATAAAACGTTGTGCGATGTTTCTTCAAATGCTAGTACATCTACTACTAAGATTTTATTGTTATTATTATTTTTTAATAAAAGAGTGAATTTTAAATAGAATGGATTTGCCATGCGGAATACAATGGGTGTTGGAAACAAAGCAATGAAAAAGATAAATATGACGCAAATTTAATTGTGGAATAAATTCTCAATGTTTTATTTAAAAGAAAGATGTTTTTTTTTTAAAGGGAACAATATAAGAGATGTGGATTTGAAATCATGACCTCTTGGTTGAAAAGATTGCCTTATTTGAACTACACGTCAGACTTCGACGGGAGAGATATGCCATCCTCGCTCTCGTTACGTTTGAAGGTAGTAGTTCCTATAGAGATCGAATTTTCATCCATAAAAATCAAGTAGTTCAAACCACATCACGATGAGGAAGCTTTTGTGGTTTGATCTTGACCTTCTTGAAGAGTCTTGAAAGAAAGCTTGCCTACGCATCACCGAGTACAAAAATCAAGTTGTGAGATACCACAACTTCCACATTAAGCCAAGGAGCTTCAAAGAAGGTGATCTCGTGCTGAGGAAAGTTATACCAAACACCAAATATTCAAGTCAACGAGCATTGGGTTCAAACTAAGAAGGGCCATATCACATTACCAAAGTGGTACGACCTCGGGTTAGTGACCTGAACAATACAGATCTGCCTCACCCACGAAATACATAGCACTTGAAATTCTATTTTCATTAGCTGGGCATCCTATAGCTAGAATTTGAATTATCTAGTATGTAATCTCAGTTTTTTCGAAGCATTGAATGAAAAGAAGTACTTTGGCTCCTGCCTATTTGTTTTAAATATTTTAATGTAGAATACTCCATGTTTTAGTTAGTTAAAGCCTTCTAGAATGGGGGCCAGGAATGCGAATAATAGATTAAAGCAAGTTTCTTTCTTAGGCTAAAGCAATGAAGTAAACTTTTAGGAGATTTGATTTAAGCAATGAATATGTAACGATCCGACTTTTTAAGACTCAATTTTTTAAGATCTTCGCAATCATGCATGCTTAAACGATGAAATGACTCGAGTTTAATCTTTAAAAACTTCATTGTGTTTAAAGTAGCCAAAGTAATAGAGAATTAATTAAATTTAAATTATTGGTATCCCAAATTAATAAAAAATGATAATATATTAATAAAAAAAATTTCTTAAGAATTAATAAGAATGCTAAAACTCATAAATGTCCAATAATAAAAAAATAATTAATTAAATAATCCAACATTAATTCGAATACTGAAAATAAAACAATTTAAAAAAATTGCAGAAGACTATGTCACTCGACCATGGCCTTTTCACAGCTAATACTCATCAACTATCTAGTACACCATTGCTATTACCTAAAAAAAAGTTTAAAGAAAACGTTGAGTAGTTTAACAAATACCCAATAAGTAACTCAACTCACGGTTAGTCATGCAAACACATACAATCATGCAATACTTATGCGGGACCTACTTTATTAGTGTTTTTAATCTAGGCTAGCAGCCAAATTATTATGACATGTCATTTAAAATCCTCTTAGTGACAGCACATTCACTATCTTACAAGTTCTACCTCTAGAGTATTAGGTGTGAGTTTTTTCAAGGGGTTCTACTACTACCTGATGATAGATGACACTCAATCAGTGTAGTTGGGCCTCATCCCCTCCCAACAACGACCCTCTAAATTGGGGGAGATTGTCACTCATCAATTCAGTTCGTGCAACATACAACAGTCCATGCATAGGTCCCAATTAACTTAACAATCATATTTGACACATATTCTTTTCATGAAATCTTACAATATTCTAAGGCACCCAACATATTCATCAATCGATGCCTCCAATAATCAACATGTTTATACATATCATAGCATTCAATCTAGTATTTCTATAGACAACAAGAACATAAGATCATACAAACATGCTCATTGTCGACATACAACACATATTACACAGTCAGATATTTTTACAAGGTAATTATTGTATAATTTATCTATCCTAGCCCGAAGGAAGGCTTCTCCGTGAGTGGAGCTAGTTACCTGATTTCTTAAAAAAAAAAAAAAAGATACTAGAATAACCCTTGCTAGGCCGGTCTATTCTCCTCAATTGATTTTCCTACATATTCCCCAAAAGTTGATAAGATTAGTGAATAATCTCGAAATTAGGCCTTAATGTTCAATTTGCTAGGATTTTTGGAAAGAAATTATTCTGCATAGCCCAGTCGCCGATCTACTCACTAGGCTATTCACGTGACGAAATTCGCCTTCAACACGCCACACGCGCCGTTGAGAGCTGCAGTTTGGAAGCTTCACGCGTCGCTCGTCGCCGGTGATGCTTTCTGCCTTTGCTCGCGGTGGTTCCTCTTGTTGTTTCTGACCTAAGTAGTAATGCAACCACCCCTTATCGGAGAGCCTAGTGAACCCGCTGGTGGGTTCTCGTGCGCACGTGAGAGATAGCGAACGAGAGAGCGAGAGTGAGAGAGAGAGAGAGCGAGCCACCTTGAGTTGGAGGATGTCGCCTTGCTGGTGGTTGACGCCAAGATAAAAGAGAGGGAAGGAAGAGAGAGTATGTGAGAGGAGGGTGATGAAATAGGGAGTTTGGTGGCCTTTCTTTCCAAAAAGAATGGTAGGGGCTTAGATCCATCTTTTTCTATTTAAGGGGGGTACACCCCAAACCCTATTTCTTATTTTCTTCTACTATTTACAAATATGCCATTCCTTTTCTTTGTATCTCAATTTATCTCTTACCTTCTTCCAAATTTAAACTTCAATTATCTTCCTAATTCCTTTCTATTATCCTCTTTCAAACAAAAGGATGAAATTAACTTAATTAACCTAATAATTCTCAATCACCTAATCTATTTAATCTTAAATAATCCTCATAAATGGTAAAAATTAAATAATGGGACGTTACAGAATAATCAATTTTCAAAACAAGTTGAGCCTAGGTGAACTGAAGAAGTGAATGGAAAATAAGTTTGTCATTCATTCAAATAAAATAATTTTACAATGAAGACAGTACATTAAAAACAAATGGGGTAGTCCTCGCCCAAGTTTAGTTAATTTGTTCCATTCCTATCTTCTTCCTCTATAGGACATTGATTTTGAAATCTGTCTTAAAGAAAGGCATAACTTCACCCCAGCCCTTATAGCTTCATTCTTCAAATTTGCATATTCAATAGACTGCTTAAAACAGTGTGCAAGGAACTAGGGAGTCATTGAGTTTAGTGTGGGAAAAACGGGATACGAAAAATCCACTTGGGCCTAAACCTCAGTGGCCAAATATTATTCCCTTTCTACAGTTAATCAAAAAAAAAAACTCACAATAATAATGGAATAACATGAAAGTAAAAAATTAATGGTAAAGAGAGCTGACAAAAAGTTTATACTGGCTCACCCCAACGAGAACAAAGCTACGTCCAGTTCCTGCAATTACAAGCTCCACTATAATGTCAGACTTATACAATGGGATCTCTCACAACCTCTCCAATACGCTCGTTACACAAAAATTGCTCTTGGTTAACTAAACCAAAGGTAGAGCAAGGGCAAAAATCGCACAAAATTTTACCAAATGACCTAGCGTACAACATAACATATATATAGGGAAAGTGCTGATGGCTAGGGCGGACATTCTAAAAAATGTAGTAGTGTCGAGACGCTACGAAAGTGGGCGTGCACCTATTTACTCTCTAGCTAAAGAAAAGATGACAGGCATTGCCCGTCATTAAAAACAACATAATAAAAAAACTTCTTGTTTCTTTACTTGGTCATTTTCTCCACTTCAATGAGCTTCCCACACACGGCGCCATATTGATGATTCGACTCCACAAACTCAACAATCTTCCACTTGGAGGCTAATCATCAATCTGCAACTCCCACTACATCGAAGTCTCCACCACTCAAAAAAGTAGTTTCCAAAACTCTTGGGATAATCCAAGACACCACCTTAAAATGTTAGCAAAGCACTGTAACACGACAGACTATCAGCATATCTGATGACCTAGAGGTACGGGCCACCTACGTGAAATTTTTCTCCTAGACCTAAAAGGCAAACCACGTACTTCCACTCAAAGTAAGTGGTCCTCTCCATCTTCTTTCATCTACTATGGAAGAAGGTCTTCATCACAATTGGCTTGACTAACCTCAAACTTGTTGTTATAATAGAGAAGTCATCTCTGATTTCAATATCTCTCTGAGTCCTCCTCTCTAATGCAACAATTCTTGCCCCCTCGTGCGCCTTCATCAATCCATGTTGTTTGATAGTTGGAGCTTCATGACAACCCACTAAGCTGATCATCTCACACTTACCACCCAACTGTTGAATTGATGAACAAAAAGTTGTTGTCATTACTGCTGGTTCCACATCACCTCTATCTGAACCTTCTGTAGCTGAAACTTGCATCCACCTCTTCTTTATAAACTTTTAGCAACACTCAACCTCGTTGTATAGAGTGTAGAACTCTTGTGGTCAACTGCCACCTACTCAGATACTCTATTGAGCCTCCACGAACCTCTGCTAAACCCACTTTGGTACCCCCCATCACTCATTTTACCGACAGAGATAAGATTTAGGCACATACCTAACACCCTTCAACACTAGTGAGCTTCCACTCTCCGTCTTCATACAAATGTCTCCAATCCCTTTAGACACTGAAACCCTGTCATTCTTCATCCTTACCAGACCAAAATTGCCTTCAGTGAAAGATGTGAACAACCTCCTATCTAAAGTCACATGTATGGACGTAGCACTATCTACAATCCAATCTGATGAGTAGTGTTCAAACTTTGTGTTCTTCTTAACACAAACCAAGGCATCATGCGTAATTGCATTTGCCTGAACAATGAGCAAATCTTTCCTAAATTTTCTACACCTATTCCTCATAGACCCCTTTTGATGGCAGTGAAAACACTATATATTCTTTATCCAGCCCTTTCTATTGCTACCACTTTGTTGTTCCTCTACTACTTTTCTTTGCCCTTGTTTACAACTAAGGTTGACCAAAAAGTAGTCTCCTTAACATTAAAACTACTACTTCCCTTCCTTTGAAGTTCTTCAGCAATAACTACATCACAAATCTCAAAAAATCTTAGACTCCTATCACATAACGAATTAGACAAAGTCGTCTTCATCGTTTTCCAACTTTCAGGTAAATAAGTCAACTACAATATAACATTCACCTTATTACTAAAGGTAATATTAACCGACTCTAATTGACTAATCATGCTAGTGATCTCATTAATATGGGCATTAGCAGAAGAATCCTCATCTGTACGCATGTTCACATACTGTCTAACAAGATAAACTTTATTATTAATAGAGGGCTTTTCATACATTTTCATCAATACCTTCATCAGATTTATAGCAGAAATCTCATTCACTACAAGGCCTGTAACATTCTTTGACAACGCTAACTTGATGATGGCCATTGCACACTCATTCATGGTCTCTCAGTCTTCTTCTGACATCCCTTCTGGCTTTTTCTTCAAGGCTTTATTGAGTCTCTAAAACGGCATGCAACTTCCAATACCTGAAATTCTGTCCATCGAACATCAAGATTCCCTTGAACTTTTCTATAACTCTCATGGCTCATGAACTCAAAACCTAGCTCTGATACCAATTGTTGGGAAAACGAGCTGCGAAAATCTCCTTAGGCCTAATACTATTCACCTTCCACAGTTAATCACAGAAAAGAAACCCACAATGATAATGGAATAACATGAAAGTAAAAGATTAACGGTAGAGACAATTGATACAAAGGTTTATACTGGTTCACCCTAATGAGAGCGAGGTTACGTCCAATTTCTGCAATTGTAGGCTCCACTATAATGGCAGACTTATACAATGAGATCTCTCACAACCTCGTCAACACGCTTGTTAGACATAAATTACTCTTGGTTAACTAAACAAAAAGAAGAGTAAGTGCAAAAAATGCACAAAATTTGACCAAATGACCTAGAGTAGGATATAACATATATATATAGGGAAAGTGATGACGACTAGAGCGCCCATTCTGAAAATCATGGTAGCAAGTAGTGTCTCAACGCTACAAAAATGGACGCGTGCCTATTTTCTCTTTGCCCAAAGAAAAGATGATAGGCATTGCTCCTCAGTACAAACAACAGAATAAAAAAAACTTCAATTTTCTTCACTAATACGAGCTTCCCACAAGCGGCTATATTGGCGATTTGGCTCCATAGACTCAACATTTAGATTTTGCTGTTGTCAACTTGGTGTTCACCCTATCAAGCTCGGTCTACATCTTGTGATTTCAATGTTATGGTTTTTAGATCAAATTTTAGGTGAGAGATAGTTGCATAAGCAGTCTCTAATAGTTCATTGGTTTGATTTAGAAAGGCTTAGGTGCACTGTAGCTCAGCCTTGGAGGCATAAGTCAGGTGTCGATAGAGGAGTTCGCCACTAATCCTCGAGGATGAGATCATCATATGAACGAAAACCTACAAAACAAAACAACTTGTTTAAGAGAAAAAAAAGATTCATTAAAAAAAAAAGTTCATTATGGAAAAAGCTCAACCAAGTGAAGGTTCGCCTAACGCATGTGAGACTATTGCTAAGTAAGAACCACGACCAAGATTCTAGAAACCCGTATTAGCATCAACATAAAACTGTTGTCCAACCCCTGCTATGATTCAAAAGCTTGCTTGATAGTTTCCTCTTCACCATGCTGATTTGATTTGTATGGATCGTGACCATCCTTCCATATCAAGCTCCAAGTCCTCGACCTTGGATAGAGAGCTAGATGCCCGATTAGTTTGATGAATCAAGTGACAAGGTGGCAGAAGAATGTTAGACGGACCCATTGATGCTGAAGTGGATGCTTCTTCATGGTGAGGTCAGTGATCTGAACGTGAGCAATGCGAATAGGATTATAAGCACGAGCATTCTGATTTTGACACCTTTCCCCTTCAAGAACAACATTAAGCGACTTTCCATCCCTATAGAGTGTAGTAAGAAAAAAAAGGTAAATATATGAAGGATCAAATGTTCTAGACCTCGACAATAGCCAAGACCAAAATCTCGATCAGTAATGCAAATATAAAGTTAAGTCTTACTAGGAATAAGGTCATATGCAATGAGGTTTTCTTCCTAGACAAGAGTATGATTGAATCTGTCATCGTCAGGAAGTTGAACAACTGAATTGTAGAGCGCTAAGGCAGCAGGAGTAGGACATGTATTCTGCTTGTTCACTGAAAATAAAAAATATCTAGTAGATCAGTATGGACAAAGAATATGCGGTTCCAATTGAGCAAGGTAAATAGACCCATACCAAATTTCCTAAACTCTATTAGAACTGGATAGAATGCTCCACACTCGTTCTTAGCTAGCCAGTCTTCGCTAGAAAAGAACTAATAATCCTTCCACTCTTTGATAGAGGAAAAGATAATGAATGATTGTGTTCTTTTGAAAGCTTATGTAGTGATGGTAGCTATCCTTAGGATGGTGCTTTAGGCAGTGAAGAGAGACATAAATTCTTTAGCAGTGAAGGCATTGACATCGTCAAAGTATTGCTAAAGAATATAACATTCCAACATGGTACTCCACCCATTTGAAACAGTTGAGCTGGAGTAAGATCAATGAAGGCAGATACCAATTTTGAACATTGCAAGGTAGAGAGCCACTTCTTCAAAAGCCAGATTACTAGAAGTCTTTTAGGGCAGTGGTAGCCTCGTATGGATGGTAGAGGGAATGTCAAACTCTACCCGTAAATGTTCAAGAGATTCAGTTATCAACACACTAAATGAAGATCGACCTCAAATAGAATAGTGTGTTCTTCCTTGAATGAACATGTGGAACTGCCAAAGATCAACGAGCAAGAAGGTTTGAAGGGGCTAAAGAGATCGCAGAAAGATTTGAGAAATGGGGTGAGAAATGTGGTAACCTCTCTTTATATAGCCCTTGTTTTCAAACTTTCAAATAAAATTTAAAATCTTTGGTCACAGGTTTGCCCACCCTTTATTTAGAAAAAATTAATTAACGGCCGACCTATGAGTTGGCCACACAGATGCTTGATGTGTATCAGGCGCGTCGGGCACTTTGATATGTGTCAACCTTTTTCTTTTTAAAAATTTAGAAAGGGGTCACGAGTCCAGCTCGTACTTATAGTGTGGGTGGGCCAGACCAAAAGAGGCATGCTCGACTCGTGTGGGTCTTCCAAGTGCAGCATGACAAGTGCCACTTTTTTTTAAAGGATTAGAATTCAAATTCCTTTTAAAATTAGAAGTTTTAGCTGGATGGCTGATCTTTCCTCTTATATTTTACTTTCAAATGAGGTATAAGAGACAAAATGAGTCTAGAATGCATTGCCCAAAAAAGTCATGAACCTCATGCGGGAGTGAGGGCCACTATTATGGTGTGAATACAGTGAATCTTAAGAAAGTACACTTGGAGGCATCAAAAAGAGCTATGTCAATGACTGAGTCTAATTTCAACGACTCAACGAAAGCCTGACCCATGGGCTAGGCCCAAGTTCATGCAACTCAGCTCAAAACGAGTCGTGTCTTAAGAAAGGCCAACCTCTTGGGTTGGGCCAAGGCGATGTTGCGGTTGGTGCCCTAAATCTCGTGAGTTTCGTACTTTTTGTAATTATTGTAAACAAATTATTTATTTAATAAAATAAGATGTTATTTTATTTCACTTATAGTGTGCATTAA
>JAOANK020515560.1:0-12633 GCA_026257165.2 Telfairia occidentalis
GGAATGATTTCACTTTTTAGGTTGCTTTTAAGTTGAAAGACACGCTTAAGGCCACTTTAGTTCCTTTCTATGCATGTTTTAGGCACTTCAGCGTGATCATAAGTGGGTGGGGGGTTCTAAAGTCTACTTTAGCGCTTCTCAGGTTGTTCTAAAAGGAAAAGGACACTTATGCGTACTTTAGTCTATTTTCGCACGTTCTCGACGTGATCAGGGGTGAGTTACACTTTTTAGGTTGCTTTTAAGTTGAAAGACAGGCTTAAGGTCACTTTAGTTTCTTTCTATGCATGTTTTAAGCACTTCAGCGTGATCACGGGTGGGTGGGGGTTCTAAAGTCTACTTTAGTGCTTTTCAAGTTGTTTCTAAATGGAAAACGACACTTATGCATACTTTAGTCCATTTTCACACTTTCTCGATGTGATCGGGGGTGGGTAATGGTTCTAAAGTCTAGTTTAGTGCTTTTTAGATTGTTTTTAAGTTCACAATGACATTTACAAGCATTTTGGTCATCCAGTGCATGTTTTAGACATTTTGAGGTGATCGAGTGGTTAGTAACGAGTGCTTAAGTTTACATTAAAAGTTTTTAGGTTGTTTTTAACATTACAATGACACTTAAAAGTTTTTAGTCATCTCTTCTGCATGTTTTAGGCATTTCAGCATGATTGGAGGGTGGGCGTAACGGGTTATTAAGTTTACTTTCGTGTTTTTTAGTTTTTGTTTACTTCCAAAAAGATACTTAGGAGTAGTGTTTTAATTGACAATGCATGTTTTAGACATTTTCACGTGATCGATGGATGGGTAATGGGTTTAAAGTTTACTCGTGTGCCCTTTAAGTTCTTAAGTTTAATTTTCAGGTTTTTTTTTTTGTTTTAAAAAAAGACTTTTACGTCATTCTATTAATAACATAATTTTTTTCATGTACATTTTTGAAGTTCGTATGTTGGTTTCAACTTGAAGATGCAGTTCGAATTGAAGGACTAGACATTGTACATTTTTGAACTCATTGATGTAATTTAACTTTTCATTGTAATTTTGTTTATTGTAAAAGTATTTTTTATTCATATATATAATTTTATGCTTTACAAATTTTTTTGAATGAGTAAATATCAATTTTAAATGTATTATTAGGTTTTTTAAATTGATTTTTTTTTAATTTAATAACAAATTATTTAAAATTGAAGACAACTTCTCCCGATGTAAGAAAACGTCGGTAGAAATCACTTATCCCGACGTAAAAGAAAAACGTTGGTATAAATTCAAGGAAAAAGAGAGCAGTTGAGGTTTGACCTTTTACAGACGTTTTCAAAAACGTCTGCTTAAGGAGATCTTATCTCGACGCTACTTTTCAACGTTGGGTAAAATAGGACTTCTTCCGACGTCTTTTAGTGTCGGCAAAAGTATAAATCTACCAACGCTTTACCAGATGTTGGGAAATATTTAGTTTTCCCGACGTTTTTCATCAAAACGTCGACATAAGGTATACCAACTGGCTTCTGCCGACCATATGGCCGATGCATTTTTTACGTCGGTATACATGTGCCCCAACGTTTTTTTAATTAAGAGCGACGTTATTTTACGTCGGAAGAAACATTTAATCTTGTAGTGATTCTATGTATTATAATGCTAAGCATTGAAATGTTAATAATCAGCTCATGTTCGTTACTTTAAACTTTTTTTAGTTCTAACATTTTGGAGGGAGGGTTCAAACATCTTTAGAAACAGATTTGTAATCCTTTAACCTCGTTTAATCATGGTTTAGTTTGGTTATTTTAAAGCTTTTATGTTACAACAAAATAATTTTTAAAAAAAAAGTTTGAAAAAAAAAAACATCATCATAAGTCAAAATTTGTTTTCTTTTTTTTTTTTAAGGTTACAGAAAATCAATTAAGATACATCGAAACATTAAAAAAAAACAAACAAACAAACAAACAATCTACTGTAGAAATATAGGCCAATCTTCTAATTAATCATCAAACTTTTTCTCAGCGCTAATCTTGCTAAACGGTGTGCAGCTTTCGTTCCCACTTCTTTTAGTAAAGCTACAAGTAGTGATAAAAGAATGGACAATTCATAACTTTAATTGCAAACTACAATCATCCACTTCTGGAATATCTAACTAAATCTTTGCTCAAGACATAGAAAATCCGAAACATCGTTATAGGTCAAAGTTTTTTAGAAATTATTATGATTATAAATATAGTATTTCTGTATGGAATTTTTTGAGGATGATGTAGGCTGTGAGCTATACTACTTCAGACCTGGAAGAAGCGAGGTGAGGTGGGGTTGGTGATGAATCGAGTATCTATTCACAGTAATTTGTGCTACCTTATTCATCATCTTTGGCGTCTGAATTTGTAGTAGAGTGATGGAGTGATTTAGGGAAGTAGTCTCCCTCGTCTGCAGTAGATCATGACAGACGATAGTTAAATTTTGAGGCAAAATTTTCTCTTGACTGCGCTTCGTCTGACGCCCTTTATGGGTGTGGTGTTTAAGCTTGGCGCGGCCTCTTCCCGCTAAGCTTGGGGTTGTTGCTTTTGACCTCTCACCTCGAACTAGTATACGATCATCCGAAGTGGGACCACGGTACCTGCATGACACGTAACGCTCCACAAGTAGTCGATGTGTTACAATGATTTTTCATCCAACAGATAGAACAAATATGATTCAAATCTATACAAATATGAGATGTACTAATGACGTGCAAAACTAAATCCACTAATAAAAGTCAATTATGGAATTTCTTAAGAAGTCAAAATTGTGAAAATTGATAATAATTTATCAAATTTTTAAATCGCAATAAAATACTTTAGGAAAAGACAACCTATCACGTAAAATTCCCAACAAACAAACAAAGTCTTGATTTCAATTATACAAAACAAATAAAATAAAATGCCAAGAACTTCGAAAAAGTCAATTCGAAAAAAAAAATCGTATACGCCAACGGAATTTGTCGCAGACATTTAGAATTTCATTTTGTTAAACAAAAAACTGCAGACAACTTAAACAATCCTGGGTGACCGTGACCGACCAATGAGCGTCGGCGGTCACGGATTTTACGTACCCAACTATTTCTTCCATGTTAGGGAGTGGCGAATGTGCCAACATAGTTTATCCAAAACCTATTATAAAGTGGAAATGTCTCTTTTTTTTTCTTATAGCCTTTGTTAGGTTTTTGGCAAAATATTGAAAGACTGAAAATTTCACATACAAAAGAATGAATGAAGTGATAGGTTTCAAGCACTATATAAGAGACTCATGAACTTTAGTTTTATTTATCCCAGTTAGAAACATTTTAAGTTTGGTGTACTAACTCAAATTAAATTTTTTTCTTGTATTCTCTGATTTGAGAGTGAAGAGAAGGGTGTGAGCAGTAGAAAGTTTTGAGGAAGTGTTTTTGTAATTGGGGTCGAGGAGAGGAACTCTATGTGATTGTAACAATTGTTCGCACAGTAGAGTTTCTTTTTGGTTGGTCGTGATTTTTTTTCAGTTTTGGAGTTTTCCACGTAAATTCTTGTGTTCGGTGTTTCTTTTAAATTTCTCAATTATTTTTCTGCTTATTCTTGCATTAGAGTGAGAGGTTTTTCTCAACAAGTGGTATCAGAGCGTCTAGGTTTATAGTTTCTTGAATTTCTAAGTATGCCCTATGGTTGCAGTATTGTCTGAACTTCCTCGTCAGAAAAGAGTTCTTGAAACGGGCTAGAGTAGTGTGAATAGTGTGGGTTGTTCACTACTTGCAGATTTGCTAGGAGTTGAAGCAGTTATGTCAAACTTTATGAGTGCAGTGAAGTTTGATGTGGAGAAATTTGATGGAGGGATCAACTTTGGCTTGTGGTAAGTGCAAGTTAAGGATGTGTTGATACAGGCTGAGTTACATAAGGCTTTGAAGGGAAGACCAAGTAGTGGTGCTTCTGAAAGGTTGAGTGGTGATGGTGGTCTAGTGGAGTCCAGCAGAGGTTCTAAGAAGTCTATCATGAGTGATGAAGATTGGGAGGAAATGGATTTGAGGCTGCAAGTGCAATACGACTAAGTTTGGCCAAGAATGTTCTTACAAATGTGCATGGAATTTCAACTGCCAATGAGCTTTGGCAGAAGCTGGAAGCGTTGTATCAGGCAAAGGGCATCTCAAATCGGTTGTACCTGAAGAAGCAGTTTCACACGTTTCGAATGGAGGAAGGTACGAACATATCAGATCATTTGAGTGTTCTCAATGGCATCATTTCTGAGTTGGAGACGATTAAAGTGAAGATACATGAGGAGGATAAGGCACTCAGACTTATCTTGTCACTTCCATCTTCTTATAAATACATGAAGTCAATCTTGATGTACGGGAAAGAAACTTTAGATTTTTCTGAGGATACTAGTAAACTTCTATCAGAGGAAAGAAGGTTGAAGAGTGAATGGCGTACTTCACAGGAGGATTCAGCACTAGTAGTGAGCAATCGGAAGAAGAAGAAAGACTTTGTGTAGAAGAAAGGTCGTTGCTGGGAATGCAGGCAGTCTAGGCACATGAAAAAGGATTGTCCTAGCAGAGCAGGTTCGTCAAAGGGATCTGGTTAGGATGCCGACAGTGTCTCTCTCGTTAGAGGAGACGGTGACTTCCTCTGAAGAAAGACTGAAATCATCTACATGGTATGTCCGCTTTACCATGATAGAGGATGTGATGTTAGCGGTTCCACAAGATTGCACACGGGCATTGACTTGGCAGTTATGCAAGGTGTGTGGTGGAAGTTATGTCGATGGCTGAAGAACTTCCAAGTGAGCCAAGTAGGTGGAAGTTGCACTATAAATTTCAGCAAGGATTATCGACATGTGACGAAGAAGAAAAATCTTGGAAAGCTGTTCCAAGTGGGTCTACTTTTTATGGTGTAGTAGGTTATAATTCTCTAAATGGAGAATTATGATTGTCGGTGAAGACAATGAAGGCAGCAGAAGCTGTGAGTTCTTCAAATATCTTGCTAAGGTGGAATATGTTTGGTTTTTGGCAAAATATTAGAAGAGTGAAAATCCCACTTCGGAAAGAATGAATGAGGTGATAGGTTCCAAACACTATATAAGGGGCTCATGAACTTTAGTTTTATTCATCCCAGTTAGAAATACTTTAAGCTTGGTGTACTAGCTCTAGTTAAATTTTTTTCTTGTATCCTCTTATTTGAGAGTGGGGAGAAAGGTGCGAGTAGTAGAAAGTTTTAAGAGTGTGTTTTTGTAATTGGGGTCAGGGAGAGAAGCTTTATGTGATTGTAACAATTTTTTGCATAATAGAGTTTCTTTCTGGTGGGTCGTGGTTTTTCTTCAATTTTGGAGTTTTCCACGTAAATTCTTGTGTTCAGTGTTTCTTTTAAATTTCTTAGTTATTTTTCTGCTTATCTCTGCGGTAGAAGTGTGATGTTTTTCCCAACCGCATTCACTCCAAAAAAGTAAAAATAATAATATTATTATTTCGGAAGCTATATCTTACCTTTATGAAATATGTAGGTATAAAAAATTGTTTTAGATTATGTAAATAAATAATGGTCGATGTTTTTCTTCATATGAGATGTAGAAAATTACTCTAAAAAGTTGCCTAAAGAGTACAATTGTAACTTTACTGTCTATTCAACATGTAACATAAAGTCAAAAGGTTGTAAAATACAATTTGTTTGTGTTATGTTTTCATTTAAAAAACAAAAAAATATTTTGGTAGAGTGGTAAGAAGAGTTGCTTGATATTT
This sequence comes from Telfairia occidentalis, assembly GCA_026257165.2. Lineage (NCBI taxonomy): Eukaryota > Viridiplantae > Streptophyta > Magnoliopsida > Cucurbitales > Cucurbitaceae > Telfairia > Telfairia occidentalis. The sequence continues at coordinate 5,705 of JAOANK020515560.1, forward strand.
GACAACTTTCCATCAAACTAACTCCATAAACTAAGTATGGGTACATTACTATTCAATCACGAGCCTTGGTCATAATATAATATTTTGTATGTCCATGATTTAAGAAGAAAATTTTGGTCATGTCTATAAGGATATCTGCTAACATTCAATGTCTCTTAAAATACGTAATGAATGGTCATGTGGGGTTTTCTTTTTGTACAATCTCGTACGTTTTTTTTAGATCAAAATCCGTATTTTCATACTAAAACTTTGTTAAGTCATTCACCTTATTTGTCATTACACAATCGACAAAATTGTCAAAGGCTGAAAGTTATTTTGACAGAGTTGGATATTCAAACAATTTTTTCCCTTAATAATAAAAATTTTAGTCCATATAGTTTCAATAAAATTTCAAGTTAGGTCCCTATAATTTTAAAACATTCAATTTAGTCACTATGATTTGGCCTTATTTTGAATTTAATCTCTATAATTTGAGATTATTTTTATTTTGGTCTCTATGGTTTGGAATTAGTATCAATATAGTTCCCATGGTTTCAAAATAATTTGAATTTTATGGTTTCATCAAACTTAAAAAATTGTCCTTATTGTAATCATATTATTATTATTATTTTTTCGCTTAGCAGTTTTTTATTTAGGTAACTATGTTAGTTTACTATATTAAAGTTTAAGATAGCGTAAAAAATAAAAGAAAATAGTTTGATTTTTCAAATCGGTAACATACAATTTAATAATGGTTTGTAAGATTTAAGTAAACTATAGAAATCAAATTCAAACTAAGCCCAAATTATCAGTACTAAATTCAAACTCTTAAAATTATAATTATCAAGTTGAAGCTAAGTTCAAATGATGAGGACTCAATTGAAACATTTAAGACTATAAAGGTCAAATTCAAATTTTATCCAATCATGGAGACCAAATTTATAATTTAACGTTTTTTGTTTTAATAACCATGATAGCATGTACTGTAATATTTTTTAGAATACAAAAAAAGTACATAGTAATACACAATAAAATTAGAAAATTAATTTTATATATTGATATTTTATATAGTACAGGCTATTAACATGGCAGCACGCAATATATGTAGAATAAATAAAAAATTTTGGGGCGGCCCCCTGGCCCCTACTAGTTTTCATTTAGGCCCGCACAGACATTTATTACTATTAAGAAAAATTACTTTAAAAGCTCTTATATAGTTTATGAACAAATTTAGAATTTTCCTTTTCTTTTGAAATGAAATTTAAAATTTCATATATAATTTAGGAACAAAATTGAAACATACATTTAGACAAACAAGCCATGTCAGAAAACTAATACATGCATATAAGTTGTGGCTTTAAAATTCTCCTCGAATAAATTTAAGATTTAGCAGAGAATGAAAGAGGAATACTCTTGTAGTACATGTGGTAACTTATAAGTTCATTTAATGAAAATTATTTGATAAAAATTAAAAACAAAAAAAACAAGTAAACAAGAAAATGTCTAATACTACTAACATTATATAAATTTTTTCATATTGCTATTTATTACTTACCGTATCAACATCTTTTAATAATAATATAAGATCTATAAAATAAAATAATATATCATTTAATATTAATAGGAAGTTTAAAGTACTAGAATTTTTTGGTATTGGAACAAGGAAAAGGGATTATTTTGTCTGAAAATGTCAGTGGGTTGGTCCAAGGGTACCTTTTTATTGCATCAAACCACGTATACCAACCAACATGTTGGTTCAAATTGATCAACTGATATGACCATTCAAAGTAATTGGTTGACATTAAGGGTTGGTGTTTACTTAGAATCAAAATTAAGAGAAATTTAAATGAAAATTACTGAAAATGCAATAATTGAAACGAAAATCTTATTCATTGTTTGCTAAGGAGTGGTTTGAAATCAAAATAAAAAATTTATACATATTATTTACTTTCATTTGAAATCACAATAAGATATAAAAAATATGGTATATATTTTATTATTAGAAAAAAAACTATTAATAGAAAATATTATTCAATTTTATTATTGTTAAATTATTTATTAATAATAAATTTTAACATACCAAAATAAATTAATTATAAACTTAAAAATTGTTGTAATCTTGCATAATATAATACGACTAAGTTAAAAAAAAAATTCTTCTTTCTAATAGTGCAAGCATTTTTCGAACAATAACAACTAACATATTTAGAACCATATTTTTTTTTCTTTTCTTCTAATAGTAAGCTGAGTCATATAAAAGAAATCTATAATTAAAGAAAAGGGTATAAAATTTTATAATAAACCTGAGTCGAAACAATTGCATAATTAACATTTTTTTTAGTTCAATAACGAGTGAGTATTTGAGCTCATGACTTTTTAGTCAAAGAAATATGTTTTAATCAGTTTTTTTTTTCAATACAATATATCTTAACTAGTTGAATTATGTTCGATTTAACAATTTCATAATTAACCTTTATTTTGGAGTAAAGAGAAGAAAAACAATTATATGGTGAGAAAAAATTAGTGCAAAAGTATAATTGAAAAAAGGAAAAAAAAATTGGTCGAAATATCAGTCGGTATCCCTTCCGGAATGGCCATTTTGACCGGAATCCCGGCCATTTTCGGTTGGAATACAAGCCGGATCGCCGCTGGATATATATATATATATATATATATATATATATATATATATTTTGCACAACACCTTTTCTGCCTACATTTGAATAAACCAAGATCATTTCCTTTGGATTTTCTTATTTGTTTGTCTTTTTTTAAAGTTGGGTAGATTTAACTTAAAAAAAATAGACTATAAAAATCATGAGATTAAAGAGAGAAAGAGAAGAAAAATATAGAAAATTGTGGGTTTTGAACTGAGGGGAAGAAAACAACAGTTTCTTTTATGAAAATCAATGGTTTAGAGGAGCACCAAACATAAAATAAATAAAAATATTTATAAATAAGCTCAAAGTGCGATTTGAACTCATGCCAAAGGGGGCACGAACACTTTTTCAAGCCATTTGTACCACTAAATTACCAATTGAATTCATTATTTATTTGGATATATATATATATATATAATAAAATAATTCTATTCATAAATCCGCCCCGGATGAAAACCATGGTAGAGATCTAAAAAAAGCTAAATAATTGCAGAAAGATTTATACATAAAATTAGAAGCAATATGGATATTTCCACTTGTAGAGAACTCTAAATGAATGGTAGCTTCTTTCTACAGAACCTAAAATTAAAAGAAGATGAATATAATCGTGAGGTTGAGACAAAGAGAAAGAATAGAATATGTAAAATAATTAAAGAAGATAATGTGGGTCCCACAAAATAAGAAATGAGAATGTGATTGATCACTTTTTTGAAAATGTGATTCTCAAATTTGAGATAAGTCACACTTCTTATTTCCATTCTTTTATTTTTTGGAAGAGTGATTCTTAATTGGAGGAACTATACATTGTTTGAGTTTGTAAATCAATAATTGAACATAAAAATATATATTTATTTATTATTATTATAAAAAACAATCAATGATTAATATTTTTTTTATAAGATAATATATTTACAATGAATGTTTTGGAAAATGTTATATTTATGGTTATGTTTCTTTTCTTTTCTTTTCGTTGGGAAAATTTTAAAATTGTCACTAACGGATTGGTATTTGGATGTATCTATTGACCTGGGTTGGCCCAATGTGCTCAGGCATTGATGTCCCATATAGTAGTCCTTCATTCTCCACCCACTCCTCTCTTTCTATTTGTATCCAATAGGATCATTAAATCGATCTATATAAGAGCAGATTTATGAAGGGATCAGGAGTCGGTACTTTCCTTGAATTTAAAATTATTTCATTATATATATATATAAATCCAAGTTAATAACCAATCTCCCCTTGGATTTAAAATTATTTCATTATATATATATATAAATCTAAGTTAATAACCAATTTAATTGGTAGTCAGTGGTAGAAGTGCTTTGAAAAAGTCTCTGTGCCTTCCCTGGCAAGGGTTCAAGTCCCACTGTATACTTATTTTTAAATAATTTTATTTATTTTCTGTTTGGTGCCCCCTCTAACTAAAAATCTTGCATCCGCCTCTGGATCTATATATATATATATATATATTGATGAGATTGTAATCAAATATATTTAAAAACATACTATTAAACTAGAAATTTGTATTTTTTTTTTATTGTCAAATAAACTTTAGTAATTATTTAATGTCATTTTTCTTGTTAAACCATAGATAGGAATGTAGATTCGAACATCAGACATTTTAATCGAGGATATATATGTAACTAATTAAATTTTGCTCAAGTTGATCATACTATATTTATTAAACAATTAAAATAATTACTAGTAATATAATAATTAAGATAGTACATACGAATCATAATAGACAGACGAGAGAAGCTTATAAAACGTAGGACTATTAATAGATAGATGAGAAAAGTTTATAGAAACCAAGCTGATCTTATGAAGAGTTATTTGTGTAAGTAGGTTGTGAAATAACTTACAGAGCCTCTTCATCCAAACATGTAGACGATTAAAAGGAATCATACTAATTGAGCAGCATTTGTTGAGTCTTCAAATTTGGAATAAATACTTTCCAACAAAAAAGAAATTGGAATAAATAGAGGATATGATTAGGGTGGGATTGGAGATGTACCCCTGTCGTCATCTCAATTTTTTTAGTGCATTTGATTAGTGATTTGAAAATAAAAATTTGAAAATGAGACATTAAATGAAAACAAAGTTGTATTCTATATTTTTAGGTATATGTTTGGTAGCAAATTTAAAAATTGAATCTCATTATAAAACCTATTCAAGATATTTTAGGTAATATATTCATAGATAATAAAAATAGTAATTATTACTAATTAAATATTCAGTTTATTAATTAGTTTATTAACCTATTTTATGTATTTAAATTTATATAATTAACGTTTTATAATATTATATAATTTATAATACATTATGTTATATATGTTTTAATTTTTTTAAAAAATAAAATGAATTTATAACATGAAAAATAATATATTTATTATAGCTTTTTTTGTTTTTTTTTTTTTAAAAAAGGTGTAGTTCTACATTTTCAAAATCAAAATTTAAAATTTAAAAACACTGAAAAGTTAAAGTTGTTTTTCAAAATTTCTTATATTTGAACCATAAATCTGGAAACAGTTCTAAAAACAAATTCTCCCAACCGATATTCATTGAATCCATTTGACTTAATGAATATGAGACCAAGAAACAAAACTTTATTCCTTTCCTTGCTGCCATCCTTTGATTCAATAAAATTAGAGTAAGGAAACCCTATTTTGAAAAATTGAGGTTCCTCGTGGCAAAATATTCATGTTTTATATATATATTTTTTTGAATTAAATATTAATAGAGATATCGATATTTATATACCTTTTAAAAGAAAAAAATTAATATTTATATTATTTATTAGATAAAAGAATTAAATTTTAAATATGTCAAATATTATTGTTATTAATAACTGTTTGCCTAAATTATATAAAATAATCTTGCTCTTGTACTTTGTATAAAAAATATTCTTACACTTTCAAAAGTTTAAGTACTACTTTTTAACTTTTCCAAACATTCCAAAACCACATTTGAAATAAAACTCTGTTAATAACTTTATAGAAAAGGAGATGGCTACCAATGAGTGTCCTACGTAGAAGCTGATATTGAATTTTGTTTAATCTCAATTGGCAAAAGTTGAAGTTAAAGTTGATAGCCACCTAATCTTTTAATTAATGTTGATGCACGAAAATTTCTGAGGATGACGTGGACTAAGCGATTGACAACCTCGGACCTACAAGAGAAGGACGAGGTGAGGTGGGGTGGTGACGATCACACTCTGACGCTCAAGTCAGTCAAGCTATAGAAATGAGTAAGGAGTTTGCTCACAATCATAGTGCTCACCTTTTGCTCTTATTTCGCCTGGGATTAATACTTGGGTGAAGGTGGATCATTGATGGAGAATCCAGCTTTATCTACTATGATCCTTGTCAGATTAGGGGTTGATGATGGGGAGTAAATACTCTCCCCATCACGGCCTGTTCGACGTTATTTACGGAAGGAGTGTCACCCTTTAGGGTGGCCTCGTCCCGTCGAGCTGAGCTTAACATGTTTCACCTCGGCTCCACCTAAGGTGAACCTACACATGTGGCATCTCAGGGCTACCCAAGTGTCTTGGTGATTTTTTGTCCCAACATTGGCCCCCACTTTGTGGTAGCCGAACAAACAGAATCCATAAAGTAGAGTACGCCTCTATAGGGGCGAGTAGGATGTTCTTCTGGTGGTTATCTGAGCTCGCTTGCTAGCAGGTATTTGACCAAGGCCTCATTTGGTGCTCGTCCTAGCTGCTTTCGAGGCACATGAAGCATCACAGCTGTTGGTTGGGGAGACGTTTCGCCTTTCGAAGCAGTAGTCATCATTGCGCTCATTGATCTGACGGTCAGACGGTGACTCTAGGTTGTAAAAGGTGGTCTGCCACATCAGATAGATTACTTACCTCAAAGCTCTCGAAGCACTCGAAGCTCTACAATTCACTTAGGTTAGCTTCCTCTTTTTTTTCTTCCTTCCTCAAGAATTCGTAGGATATTTAGTGATATAGCTAGTTCTAGACCTAGTTCGGATGGTGATAATTGTTGGGGTTGATGCCCTAAACCTTTGTGGTCTTGTAATTTCATTCGACATTTAGTGTGCATAAACTTAATCCAATAAACTAAGATTCAAGGTTATTCTCTGACAAACTTAAACATATATGTGGAGACATATAGACGGATCATGTTTAAGGAATACCCTAAATGGTCTATAGTATATGAATAAGGTTGGGTGCCTTATCCTGGTGACCCTACGGATACGACCTACTTTGTGATTGTTACAAGTGTTGTAAAGTGTCACAAACGTTTCGATCCTAAACGTTCATGT
>JAOANK020515664.1:0-10148 GCA_026257165.2 Telfairia occidentalis
TTAATTAAATTAAAATTGTTTTAATTTAATTAAATTATTTTTGTTTTTTGATTTTTGAAATTAAAAACAAAATTAAAGAAAGTGGAAGCAAAAGAAAGTGGTTTCCATGTTTTATGGGTTTTTCCACTTTCTTCCATGTTTTATGCTTCCTTGTTTTATGGGCATGGGCCAAGCATGCTTGTTTGTTTTTTGTGCTTGAATTTCCCCTTTTAAAGGGTGGAATTTCGTGCAAACAAGGAAGAGGAAGAGAGGTTATTTTTGCTACCAAAATTGGAAGTTCAAGAGTTGAACTTTAAGCCAACCTTCTCCATTTCTTCACCAAAAATTCACTAATCAAGGGATCCCACAATCCCGTTCCTTGGCTGGAGAATAGTCGGGAAGACTCTAATGGTGGTCCAGTAGTTGATTGGAGCTTAATCCCGCCGTTGATAAAGGAGAAATCGGACTATAAGAGGTTTAGTAAACTAAACTCTATTTTTCTCTTCTTTAGCATGATTTTCCATATTTATTTGAGCTAATTAGAGTGTATAGATCTTTATTCCGCTGCTTATGCATGTTGATGTATCCTACAGGCTTGCTATTGCTTCTTAGATGGTTATTCGGGTTATAATCGGATTAGTATAGCCCCTAGTGATCAAGAGAAAATCACATTTATTTGTCCTTACGGCATATTCGCATTTAGAATAATGCCCTTTGGGCTATGTAATGCTTCATCAATGTTCCAGAAATGCATGTTAGCAATCTTTTCTGACATGGCTAAATCAATTATGGAAGTTTTTTTTATGGATGATTTTTCAGTTTTGGGAATTCATTCACTAACTATCTAAAAAATTTAAGAAAAGTTCTAAAAAGATGTGAAGAGACTAATTTGGTCTTAAATTGAGAAAAATTCCATTTCATGGTGAAAGAATGAATTGTTTTAGGCCATGAGATTTTTGAAAAAGGAATAGAAGTGGATAGAGCCAAGATTGAGATCATTGAAAAGATGGAACCTCCAACTTTTGTTAAGGGAATTAGAAGTTTTCATGGTAACGCAGGTTTCTACCAAAGGTTATCAAGGACTTTTCTAAAATTTCTAAACCTCTTTGCATGTTATTAGAAGCTAATAGATCTTTTGAGTTCAATGTAGATTGTTTGCAGGCTTTTTAGGTGTTAAAGAAGGCGTTAATCACTACATCAATCATCTCATCACCATATTGGAATCTTCCTTTCGAATTAATATGTGATGCGAGTGATTATGCTATTGGAGCAATGTTGGCATAGAAACATGACGAGAAGATTCATCTAATTTATTACACCAGCAAAACCTTAAATGAAGCTCAATTAAATTATACTACCACAGAGAATGAGCTTTTAGCAATTGTTTTTGCATTTGAAAATTTTAGACCATATCTGGTAGGATCTAAGTTATTGTTTTTATAGATCATGCAGCAATTCACTACTAATTAGTGAAAAAAAATGCAAAGCCAAGACTTATCAAATGGGTGCTTCTACTGCAAGAGTTTGATGTGGAGATCAAAGAAAAAAAAGGTTCGGAGAATTATGTGACAAATCAGCTATCCAGAGTTGAGCGATCAAAAGAAATGTTGCAACAATCGGAGATCAGATACTGTTTTCCAGATGAGTAGTTATTTATGGTAGCACAAGTTATTGATGTTGAATTACCATGGTTTGTAGATATTGCTAATTATTTGGGTGCAGGATTATTACCCTCATATTTGACGAAGCAGTAACTAAAGAAATTTTTTCATGATATACGCTTCAATTTCTAGGACGATCCATTTATCTATAGGTAATGTGCTTATGGAATTGTGAGAAGATGTGTTCCTCAATCTGAAGTTCCAGTAATATTGAATCATGGTCACACAGCACCCAACAGAGGACATTTCGGAGGGCAAAGGACTGCGGCTAAAGCATTACAATCAAGATACTTCCTGTCATCTATGTTCAAAGATGCCAACATATTTAGTAAAATATGTGATAAGTGCCAAAGGAAATACAATATTGGAATCAAATATGAGATGCCACTGACCTACATTTTAGAACTAGAGTTGTTTGATGTATGGAGGATTGATTTTATGAGACCTTTTCCACCATCCAGTGGGAACACCTATATTTTGCTAGTTGTTGACTATGTGTCAAAATGGGTAAAGGCAATTTCTTGTGCCCAAAATGATGCTAAAACAATTTCAAAATTCCTCCAAAAAAAATATTTTCACTCGGTTAGAAACTCCCCTTACTCGAATAAATGATGAGGGATCTCATTTTATCAATAGGGTCCTTAGTAGCTTATTAGCAAAGTATGGTGTTAAGCATAGAGTCTCAACCCCTTATCACCCACAAGCTAATGGTCAAGTTGAAATTTCAAATAGGGAAATTAAGGGTATCCTAGAGAAGGTTGTTAACCCCACTAGGAAAGATTGGTCTTTTAAGCTACCCGATGCTCTTTGGGCTTATAGAACTGTATTCAAAACACCCTTCAGAATGTCACCCTATAGGTTAGTTTATGGAAAAAGAATGTCATTTACCTTTAGAGTTAGAGCACAAGGCTTTCTGGGCTTTAAAGCACCTAAACTTTGATACCACGGCTACTAGAGTAGTGCGCTTCCTACAATTAAATGAATTGGAAGTGCATTGTTACTTCTCTTATGAAAATGCAAAGATCTACAAGGAAAAGACTAAAGCGTGGCATGATAGAAGAGTTATTCCAAAGCAAATTGAGAAAGGTCAACAAGTATTACTGTACAATTTGAGACTTAGACTTTTTCCTAGAAAATTGAAGTCTCGATGTTCTGGAACGTTTACAATCTTAGAAGTTTTCTCATATGAAGCTGTTACATTGAGAGATGAATGTAATGGGAGAAGTTTCAAAGTCAATGGACAAAGGATAAAGCATTGTTGGGGAGAGAACTTCCTTAGAAAATGTGCTTCTCTCCAGTTGCTAACACATTAACAAAGCAAGAACATTGCGGGAGCATTTTCTGAGCATAACACTTATTTGTTTTTACTCCCTTTTTATTGTTTTAATTCTTGTTTTATTATAATTAATTTGATTTTTGTTTTGTTTTACGAAAATTTTTAGGAGAATCTTGCATTTAAATTTTAGTTTGATTGAGTTATTTCGATTCAATATTATTTACATTTTAGTAAAAATTTGAATTTGATTTTGAGAATTGACATTTTATTCGATTAGATCTTAATTTGAATTTCAAATGATTAATTTGTAAATCAAATATTCCAAATTTCAGTTTCAATTTGTATAATTATCTTTACATGTTTTTGTGATTTTATGTTTATAGATAATTATGGAAAATAAATGAGAAATCACGAGACTTGATGCAACAGAATATTCTGAAGAGAGAGAGCAGATTTTTAGTTAAAAATTCAAAAAGTTACCTACTATAATAAATGCCCTAACATCTATTTTGTAGGAAACGGCGGATTCGACAAAGTAGTAATTCCACTATACCGTTGAGATTTTTTTTTGTTTTTCCAAAATAATTTCTTTGCATGGATTAATTAAGGAATTTAAGTTTAATTTCATGACTAAATTGCCCTTAAATCCATTCTCTTTGTATACCTAATTAGTTTATTCTTCTTCATTCGTATCCTCTAATTGCTTTCTTCTTTATTCTCCAAGAAACCCTCGAAGCATTCAGCAACCATAGCCCCTAAAACCAGAACAAGAAAACTTTGAGATTTCAATGTTGACTTACTTCTTGAAGCCCTAACCGCCCCACAGGAAGAAGAAACTATTCGGCCACCGGTGGACGAAACCATTCCCTCACCACAACTCAAAAAGAAAGAAAGGAAGAAGAAAACCAAGAAGCTTGTCCCACAACCAAGTTCGGTTGCTATCAAACCCATTATTTACAAAGTCTTAACTACGATTCAAGAACAATCGCAAGCAAGTGAACCATCTACGCCAACAACTGAACCAGAAGATCAGTTAGAAGAAGTACCTATTGCTCAACCTGAAGAAGAGCAAGAGGTCATATCGCCAGTGGAGAAAGAAGAAGCTCAGACATAAGGACCGCCAACCATTGAAGAGGTTGCAGTGAAGGAGATGGAGAGGAAGAACCACCTGCTGAAAAGACGCAGATTGACTAGACACTAGGCTCTGTCAAAAGAAAGAAGAAAGACAAGAAGAAGAAAAAGATCATGGCTAACAGCACACCAGAAACCCCTTGAGGATTTACTTCCAGTACAGCCAAGTCCCAAGAAAGCTCGTCGAAAGGGTAAGAAACCTATGCAAGAACCTACGATAAACCATCAGTTATCTATCCATGACCACCTGATTAATGAAGCATCACGACGCCGCTATGAAGACATAAAGAAGCGGGACCTGCTAGCTGAACTAGGGTTTATGGATCCATATGATGCACTTCCTCCTTTTATTTTAACTATAATAACTAATCACTTGTGGGAGTATTTTTGCAGAAAACCATAACTGGCCATTGTAAGAATCGTGTGAGAATTTTATGCCAATCTGGATGACAGTAACGAGTATGAAATGCTAGTCCGAGGAGTTCTAGTAAATTATTCACCAAGCCCAATCAACAGCTTGTTCCACCTATAAGACTTTTTTCATGTTTTTAATGAAATGACAACTGCTCTCTCACCGGAGCAACTGAACCCTGCCATTCGTGAGGTAGGAATTGAAGGTGCCTAGTGGCATGTATCTTCAACTGGTGCTAGGACTTTTCAATATGCCTTTTAAAGACTGAAGCAAACATATGGTTATTCTTTCTCAAGCTCAGACTTCTTCCAGTGACACATGATTCTATGATTAAAAAAGATAAAATCCTCCTGGTATTTGCCATTCTTCATTCCGTAAGTATTGACGTTGAAAAAATTATTACTCCTAAAATTTATGCATGCTCGAAAAAGATAGGAAAATTATTTTTTTTCCCAATACTATAACTGCATTGTGCAAGAGGGCAGGAGTCCCAATATTTCCAGATGATATACCCCTGTTTGACAAGGGAGTGATTGACATGCCCAATATTGAATGGCTGCAAAGGGACGAAGGACCAGCAAGAGGTAGAGGATTATTAAGCAGAATACATCGGTTGCTGGAGCAAGTGGAGATGATACTTAGCCATCTAGAATTTCACGAAAGACAATGTCAGACATGTTAAAGTTACGCCCACAGAGGAGGCACTGCACTTACAAAGGCAATATAGGCGAACTTCACAAAACTCTTTGACGAAGGCTTTCCCCCATTCCCTGATGATCCCATGAATCTCTAGATCCAACCGCTTCTTGTATTAAATGAAGATGAAGATGAAGAAGAGCATGACCCTCCACCGAAAGACTAACCATGCACCAAACTGTTCTCTAAGGATGTTAACTATCTCTCTCTTTCTCTGATAAACATTTCTCTTTCATATTAAATATTTGTCTGTTTGTTTTTTATGCTATCTATTCTTACTTTCTTTATTTCTTTGCTCTATGCTTTTTATGGACCCCCTTATATTTTGAAATCATTATTTTGTAACCCCTGTTCTTAATCAATGAAAATCTGTATTGGGTTTGGGGAAACAAATGTTTTGTTGCAGCATTGTAGCTGTACTGTCAATAACCATAATTTTGACTCAGCAAATATTTTGATCCAGCACAAGTAGAATTTCATAAGTAGTTTAGTGAGAGACCACATTTGACTAGTATGAGAGCCTTAGTTTATGTTTTTTAGGGTTGAAAACTTATTGACTTAGATTCTTTCTCCACAAATAAGCCCACTTATTTTGCCTAGTCTTGGGAACCTGCTGTTAGTTTAGTTGATCCCTGAGAAAACTTAGATCCATCAACTAAAAAGCTCTTAAACAATCTGCATCAAACTCAAAAGATGTGTTAGCTTCTAATAACATGCAAAAAGATTTAGAAATTTTTGAGAAATCTTTGATGAACCTTCGGTAAAAACCTGCATGACCAAGGAAACTCATAATTCCCCTCCATCTTCTTAATGATTTCAATCTTAGAACTATCCACTTCTATTCCTTTCTCATAAATCTTATGGCCTAGAACAATGCTTTCTTTCACCATGAAGTGACATTTTTCTCAATTCAAAACCAGATTTGTCTCTTCCCATTTTTTCAAAACTTTACCCAAATTTTCTAAACAGGTGGTGAATGAATTCCCAAAGACTGAGAAATCATCCTTAAACACTTCCATAATTGGTTTAACTATGTTAGAGAATATAGCCATCATACACCTCTCGAAAGTTGTTGGGTCATTGCCGAGACCAAAGGGTATCCTCCTAAATGCAAATGTACAAGAGGGTCAAGTAAAGGTGGTTCTCTCTTGATCACTAGGGGCTATACTAATTTGGTTATACCCAGAATAACCATCTAGAAAACAAAAGTAAGTCTGACCTGCGAGCCTATCCAACATTTGATTAATAAAAGGTAAAGGGAAGTAATCCTTTCATGTAGCTATGTTAAGCTTCCTGTAATTTATACACACCCCCCAATCAGTCACTGTTCTAGTAGGAATAAGTTCATTGCTTTATTCCTAACCACTATCATTCCTCCTTTCTTGGGCACGCACTGAACAGGACGTACCCATTTATTGTCTATAATAGAATAAATGATCCCAACGTCTAACTATTTGATGACTTCTCTCTTCACAACTTCTTTCATGGTTAGATTCAGCCTTCTTTGCTGCTCTACAGATTTAAAATTTCCATCTTCTAGATTAATCTTATGCATACAAAAAGATGGGTTGATACCTCGAATGTCTGCTAGTGTCCAACCAATTGCCTTCTTGTATTGCTTCAACAATTGAATTAATCGATCTTCATAGTCTGGCAATAAATTTGGTGCGATAATGATTGGCAATATTTCCTTCTCACCAAGAAAAACGTACTTCAAATGTGATGGTAATGGTTTCAACTTCAGTTGTGGTGGTTCTTTAATAGATGGCTTCATGGGTGGAGATTTCATGCTATTTATAACTAGAGTTCCAAATGTTTTCTTATAATAAGAAATCTCACATACTTTTGTATTTTCGGCCTTAGAACAATTATTCTCATAATTTGCATCCAAGGACACAGTATCCCCAAACTGCTAAATGTGTTATTCTTGCAATTCTATTTTGAATACATTTTCTGCACATTCCTCCAGCAAAGAAATTGTTGAACATTTTTCAACTTCTGTTGGATATCTCATGATATCAAACACACTAAACTTCACCTCTTGGTCATGAACTCTCATGGTCAACTCTCCTTTTGGAACATCGATCGGTGTCCTTTCTGTGGCTAGGAAAGGTCTTTCCAAGATTATAGGCACATCCTTATCAGCTTCATATTATAGAATGATGATATCTGCTGGGAATATAAACTTGTCAATCTGCACTAGAATATCTTCAATCTTACCTTTAGGATACATAATTGACCTATCAACTAGTTGAAATGTGACAGTGGTAGGTCTTGCTTCTCACACTCATAATTTATTGTAAATGGATAATGGCATGGGATTGATACTAGCTCCAATATCACATAATGCCTCAATTCTTTTCCTCAAATTGAATCAGGAATGGTGAATGATCCAGGATCCTTAACTTTCGGAGGCAGTCTATTCTTTAGGATTGCACTATACTCTTCAGTTAAACAAACTGCTTCATACTATCCTAACCTCTTCTTCTTAGTCAGAATATCTTTAAGGAATTTCACATAATTTGGCACTTGTTCAAGAGCTTCTACCAACAGTATGTTTATGTGAAGTTGCTTAAATACTTCTAAGAATTTCTTAAACTGGACTTCTTGAGTTTTCTGCTTGAATCTTTGCAGATATGGAGGTGGTGGAGATTTGAAAGGAATAATAGGGGTAGGCTTTTGGGGTTTTGCGAGTTTTGCTCTAAGAACTTCCTATGTTTCATCTCTACCTCCTACTGTTTCTTCAATCCTCACCTCGCTACTCATGCTCTCTTGCTGATCAATAGAATTCTGATTCACACTTTTTTACTACTGCAAAGAACTTGTTCCAGCCAAGAACTTTCCACTTCTGAGTTCCACTGCCAACACTTTCTCCTTACCTTCCCTCCTAGGATTTTCAGTATTCGCAAGGAGTTGTCCTTAAGGTCAAGTCTTTAACTCACTTGCCAATGGTTTAATTTGGATTTCCATATTTCTTAATGAAGCTTGTTGGCTCTGAATAATTGCATCGATTTTAGCCATGTACATCTTCATCAGATTTTCCAACGAATTGCTAGAATTTTGCTGGGGCAACGACCTATTCTACTGGGGCACAAATTGTTGATTCTATTGCACAAATCTAATTGGATAATTTTGCTTCTGTTGCATTGGAGGATCATGGTGATTTCCTTCTTGATTTCAAGAGAAATTAGGATGATTCCCCCACCCAAGATTATAAGTGTTGGAATGTGGATTATTTATGCCTATGTAGCAAACTGGTGCTGGATTGCTGAGACAAAATTTACAGGTATGTCATTCTCCATACAAAACACATGATTCCATTATGACTTGATTCATAGTAGCATTCTGTTGTGTAACATTTCCCAAAGGTAGAGTTTTGACCATGTTGTTCAAGGAGGCAATATTTCCCCTAATGGATATTAGTGCATCAACTTTTGTCCCTCATTGTGGTCTTCTTCCAGGATTGGTTCTTGAATCATACCATTGACAACTATTAGTCGATATCCTTTCCAAGATTTCATATGCTTCATTATAAGTTCTTGATGGTAAAGTACCATTTGCTTAAGCATCTACGATGCTCTATGTAGCTAAATTTAAACCATTGTAAAATGTCTTCAGTTGAACATAGTAAGACAAACCATGGTGAGGACACTTTCTAAGGAGCTCTTTATACCGTTCTCAAGTATCACTAAAGGGTTCATCCACATACTGCCTGAAAGATACACTTTCTGCTCTGAGTTTGACATTCCTAGTAGGTTGGAAATACTTAGTCAAAAATCATTCCAAGTGGTAATGGATGCTGGAGCAAATGTTGTTAACCATGCTTTTGCTACATCCCTTAATGAATACTGAAACAAAGACAATCTAGGGCATCCTTAGAAACTCCCTGAATCACAAACGAGTCACTCACTCCCAAAAAATTCTTCAGATGTTAGTGTGGATCTTCTGTTGGTAAGCCATGAAATTGACCTATTGTGTGCAACATCTAGAACATAAACATGTTTCATCTCAAAATTCACTGCCTGAATATTTGGTTTAACTATGACTGGATTTAATTCATCGAACATAGAAACTGCATAGCCTCGAATGGCTCTCTCCCTGTCATTGGCTACAACAACAAGATTTTCAACCCGATTCACTGATCAAATTTGTTGTTGCATTGCTACACCAGGTAATGGAACTCCTTCTCTATTATGTTGTTGATTTGCTTGCTCTGTAGGTCCTCCAAGAGGAATATGATGTTGCTCCATTGGATTTACTCGATTTTTTAACTCTCTCTTTATTCTCCATAAGGTCCTTTCAATTTATGGATCAAATTCAACTTCCAAATCAGAATTAATGTTCATACACCAAACGCCTCAATCACACAAAAGTTGAATCAATGTAAATAAAACTCCAATTCACTACAAGAATCAAACTTAAAAATAGTCAAAATTTAAACTAATCTGCGGCAACGATGCAAAAAAATTGTTGCATGTGTGTGATGAGTGATAAAAACACACAAAGCAATGTGCAAGTGTAAACAGTTTACAGCAGGTGATAAGTATTTATATCAACTCCACAAGGATTAGTGGTACATTTTGAACTATCTTGACTTAACCTCTTAGTAAATTCAAAAAATAACAAAAGATAATTATTTTGTGAAGTTTTATAACTAATGCTAGACTAAATTAAATGACGTAATAAAAAGAATGTTTTTTAGGTTAAAATGATGAGAATGAATGAGTTCAAATTAAGGTAACATGTTATTTTCCCTAAAGCAGAATGCTAAAGCAAAAGAATTGCAGGATCGAATCATACAACAATAGTCTTAGAATCCTCCTAGATCTCCCAATTATCTTAAGTTAATGTTCATTAGCCTATATGAGTTAAACCTGTTAGTTTATACATTAGGTGAGTGATTATCTCTAACCTCTTCACTTAGCCATCACTAACCTAATCTAGAGGCTAATGTGTTTTAAAAGCAATCTTCTCCTCATATTTTCTCTCGAAA
>JAOANK020515761.1:0-12632 GCA_026257165.2 Telfairia occidentalis
ATAAATTAAAAGTAATTAAAAAAAAGTAATTATTTTTATACTAACAAATTTTATTTGAGTAATTATATTTAAAAGATTTTAAATATTATTTCAAAAATAAATAAATTTATTGAATGAGTAGAATTTTAAAATTAAACCCTAATAATTTTGTTTACACAATAAAAACCCAATTAGGTTCTTTTTTTTAATTAATTTCCGTTAAAAGTGAAATTTAAAATTAAACCTAATAATTTTTTTTTACAATAGAAATTCAACTAAGTTACTTTTTTAATTAATTTCCGTTACGGTCAGAAATGCGGCAGGTTGGGAATTCCTCCCAATTTTCTCTTTAAAATTAGTATTCTTTATCATTTTCCAACAGATGAATAAATTATTAGGTTTAATTTTAAAATGGTACTTATTGAATATATTTATTTATTTTTGAAATAATATTTAATAAAATCTTTTAAATGTAATTACATGTTATTTATATACTTATTTTTATGTAATGTTATTTTTTAATTTTAGAATAAAAAATTAAGATAATTAGTCAAAAGAAAATTACAAAAATCTAGATATATTCAAGAACTAATGTTAAAATTATATTAGAAATATACATTAGTACAATAATAATATTATTATTAAAAAGAAATATACATTAGTACAATAATAATATTATTATTAAAAAGAAAATAGGAAGGTGCTAGTCATGGGATTTGAACTCAGGCCAAGAGGATACTAAGTTCTCACGCACACCACGGAGGCAAAACATATTATTGTTGCCAATCTGATTACAGTTTAATATTTAAACTAAACACCATTTTCAATAGATCCACTACCAGCCGTAAGACGTTTTAGAGGCTAAGAATACGTTTTCCTAAAAGACGAATTTGTTCGAATGCATCTTTCAAACAGACAGTAAAACACTAATTTACTAAATAATTTTAAAATTACTTGTTTTTCACAATTTTTATAAAAAGCTATTCTAGCCTTCTAATTAACCCTCATTATAGAGTTATAAAGTTCCATTAAAGCAACCTTATCTTGGAGGGAATTAATTGTTGAAGGTAGAGTGAGGTAAAATAGTTTTAATTAAAAAAGATGTGTGTATGTGGTGAGGAGTGAGTGTAGCCATTAGCCCTCGATATTATTTTAAATTTATTATAAGGCGGTGGGTGGTGGGTGGTGGGTGTAATTAACTCTTAGATTACATTAATATAGCCCTCATAACTAATTTCCCCATTCCCAAGCCTCACTTTACCTGATATATATTTAGCATACTATAAAATGGCATAAGAGAAGAGAAATCTGTATTCAAAGGCAAAGTTGGGAGGATATAACATAAGATATAATATACCCCCAAAATGTGGAGACTTAAGTTGGGAGAAGGAGCAAATAATGGTTACTTATTTAGTACCAACAACTTTATTGGAAGACAGACTTGGGACTTCGAGCCTCATGCAGGCAGTCCAGATGAGCGAGCTCAAGTGGAAGAAGCACGCCAAAATTATTACAAAAATCGCTACAAAATCCGATGCAGTAGTGACTTGTTTTGGAGATTTCAGGTTCTCTTTAATCATCTGTTAAATATGTGGTGGATGAACGCATTATGGCATGTGCCCCGCCCTCATTTTTTTCTCTTTTATTTTATTTTAGTAAAATATATTGTTTATTATTCTTATTTTATTTTTGAGTAAAATACACTCTTTTGGTCTATGAATTTGAGAATAGATTTTAATTTGGTCCTTAAATTTCATAAAGTGACAATTTAGTTTTTGATCTATAGGAAATGATTCTAAAAGGTCCATAAACTCAAATTACGATTCATGAATGCTTATGTGGCAATTTAAAAGATTCTAATATGTTAATTTTAAATGATATAGTCGATAGAAATTTTATTAAACAATAAAATTTTAATGAAAAAATAAAAAACACAAAAAAAAATCATATTGTTCAACTTCTCTTTTCCAATTTGATTCACAAAAACCCACCAAATTTCTTTTCTCCTTTCCTCTTCCTTCTCCTTCTTCTTCACTAAAATTATGAGCTGGTTTTTTCTTGTTTGATCACAAAATTTGTTCATAACTCCAATCTGTTTCGAATGTCCCTTTTTTTCTTTTTCCAGATCTTCTTGAGAAACTGGTTTTTTCTTGTTGGATTGGTGGGAGCCGTTGAAGGTTAGCAAAGAAATACGTGAAACTTGGCAATCTATTTTCTTTCAGTTTTTCTCAGGGTGGATATAATTATAAACTGAGGCATTATTTTGGATTTTCTTAAAGACAAAATTGTCAGTTTAATTTTACAGTATGATAATTGCGAGGATACTGTTGGGCCACATTGATTTAGTCGTGGACAAATTGAACCTTCGTCAATTAATTTTTTATGCATTCGAGCTCATAATTTTAGTGAGGAAGAAAGTGGAAGAGGAAAAGAAAGAAAAAAGATTTGGTGGGTTTTTGTGAATTTGGAAATTGGAAAAGAGAAGATGAACAAGATTCACCAATATTCTCCACACAAACTCCTACTTATCTGAATGAAGAATGTGCGAGGATCTTTCTTTTTTTTTTTTTTTTTGGTATGTATTTTAATTTTCTTGAAAAATTTTTTTATTAAAATTTTATTGGTTAATAAAATTTCTATTTGACCACATCATTTAGAATTATCACATCAGCAATCTTTCAAATTGTCATGTAAGCAATCATTAACCATAGTTTGACTCAATGACCTTTTCGAACCATTTCCTTAAGTTTAAGGACTAAACTGTCATTTTTTCAAATTTAGAGACTAAATAGAAAACTATCCTCAAATTTAGGGGCAAAAAGTGTATTTTACCCCCCCTAAAAAAATTTATTCCATAGGCAGATAATGAATTATAAAACTTATATAGATAGCAAAATTGATAGAATTTTAAAAGAAAACACATTATAGCTAAATTTTTGTCGAAATTTATGAGTTTTGGCAAAGTGATTAATGGTTAAATTTTTCATTAATCAAATTTAATTTTGTGCAACGTTTCATTCTATTGAAATTAGTGAGTTTATGAAAATTTTTACATTGCTTTTTGTAAAAAATAATACGTTAATTAGTAGAAATTGAGCAGAGTGTTAAAATTGCAATACTTATCTAAGTCTATAGTCCAATTTATTGAAATGAAAATTCAGGGTAGAAATTCGATACAATTTGACAAGTATAGGGGTCAAAAATTAATTTTTTTTCTTCAAAATAATAACAAATATATATAGTACTTAATTATTTAATTTAGATTAAACATATAAAATACCCATTATCTTTCAATCAATTCTCCTTCTCAGACTGACCCTATAGAATTCTCGATCTTACCTTTAACGTATTACAAATTCTCAATTATAAGTTCTTCCATAAAAATTAGTTAATAGTGATTAACTAAAAGTTGATTATCATTAAATTATTATTTTATTAACATATATTTTGATATGTAAACTTGCCCCTTATATGCTACTTGACATATGAAACTCAGCCTGTCTATTAGCAAAATTTGACCAGCAATTCACAAAATCAATTTTCTTTCCAAATGTCATGTTCAAGTAGTAGGTTTGAAAGTCCAAATATATAAATAAAATATTAGTTTAATGACACATTAGCTTTTATGTTAACAAAATTTGAACAATTTGTTTTATGGAAGAATCTAATTGACAATTTTTCAATACATTGAAGATAGATTTGAGAATCTTAAAAGATGAAGAACTAAAATTTTAAAAACCTGACAAATTAGGACAATTTGATATATTTAGCCTTTCATTTGTAGATAATATTTACTAATTTTATATGTTCTATTTTAGTTTTTGTTTAAATTTGGTTAGTTTTTGTTGATATCACATCTACACGAAAACTGAGAATTTCTTCGGAAATGAAATAAATTTTCATTAATTGCATAAGAGATTATAATTCTAATAAAGAAACTAAAAAGTTCACCGACTATTTCAAATTTCAAAATATGGTTCTATATAAAGTCATATTTGTAAACATATTGGTATACTTATAGTTTGTCGTTGTTTGGAAATTAATAATATTACTTGTGTTAAATACAGAAATATTATATTTCGCCTGAGAAAATTTAAAATAATTAGAAAATTTTTATGTGCATTTATGTGTCATGTATTTTAGCATATATATATATATATATATATATGTTTTTAAATTTTTAAATTTCATTTGCTAAATGAAATTTACTTTCTTTTCCATTAAAAAAATTTGATTAAGATTTTTAGAACATTTTGATTTTGATTCTAAAATATAAATATTATTTTAATTTTAATACAACAATGATATAACCAAAACATGAATTATCATTGCTAGAACTAAGTTTGAAATTTTGGCTATCAGAACGAAGTTAAGACATGTTCTACAACTAAAAGATCATGAGTTCAAATCTCTACCTGCACATGTGTTGAACTCAAAAGAAAAAAAAATTAAAAATTTGAAATTGTATAAAGGATAAATAGGCAAAAGATGACTCACAAACTATCATATCTATTAATGCACCAAAGTTATTGTATGAATTTTTGCCCTCTCTATACGTAAAATTTCAGATCTACCATTGATCGCTCATGTTGCAATTGTCCTATTAGTTGTTAGGTTTACATCTTACTTTTGTTTCAAAATTTTCATGCTTGTTTTGTTCTGATTCTTACTTTCAAATATTATAATAGACTTTTTTAAATGAATATTACAATAGACTTTATATTTAGAATAAAAACTTATTTAAATTATAGTCCTTAGTTTTTTTAATCATTTATTACAAAGAAAGACCGCATAGATGTATATTTTAATTAGTTTACTAGATCAATAGATGTTTAAATGAATAAGTATTTGAAGCTACATATTAGATTGAGTGTTGTATGCTGATTTTTGTTAAATGATTAAATAAAAAAGAAAAGAGAAAAGAGAAAAAGACTTAACGAGTTTTTGTATACGAATAAAGTTTTACCGAGTAAAACAAAATTTCAAAAATTTGGGGCATAGTATTTTTTTTAATAATGTAATTGTAAAAACTAATTATAAAAATATTGTAGTTTTCAAATTAATTCTCAAAATATTGTACTTGTATTGAAGGTCGTCGACATTGGTTAAAGTGAAAAATTATTGTATCTTGAAGAGACGATCTTGCTAGGGTCAAAATAATATTTTAGATAATAAACAATGAAAAAAAAATTTATTTAAAAATTTTTGCATAATAAATTTAAATTTAAATAATTATTTACTTAGATATTGCTTTCTTTATAAAATAAAATAATTAATATTTTAGAAAAAAGATGAACAAGTAAAATAAAAAAGAATACAAATTAAGTCAAAGGAAAGGAAAAAACAAATCGCTTGGCAAGAGAGTGAAATGTCAAAAGGCATGCCACCGTGGCAATGTAGAGGATTTAGTCATATTGTCATAAATTGTATCTTAAAGAGACGGATCGATGCCGCAAATTTTTGTCAATTATTTTGATTCGTGGCAAGATCGTGTTCACTTTAACCAATGTTGTTTCTTTAATAAAAGTACAATATTATGAGAATTATTTTGAAAACTGGAGTATTTTTGTAATTAGTTTTAATATTATAATATTAAAAAAAAATCCAAAAAATTAAATATAGCTGGCTATCAAGTTATTTACATAAATAGTCCATAATTTCCTTGTTTTGGGAGGTGCAGTTTCTTCGAGAGAAAAATTTCAAACAAACAATTCGAAAAGTGGTTGTGGAGGAAGGAGGAGGTGGTGATGAGAAAATAACCACAATAAGAGAAACAGCGACCATTGCACTGAGAAGAACCACGACATTCTTTGCCATCTTACAAAGCAACCATGGCCATTGGGCTGCTGAAAACTCTGGCCCTTTATTTTATTTTCCTCCCCTGGTACTCTTCATTCATTCTATTCATATTTTGTTTTTTCATTAATTTTGGGGTACGTGAATGCATATTTTCCAATTTCTTTAGTAATTTTATCCGTTGATGTGGATTGATGAATATATGCTTGTACCATAAAAACATTATTTTTGTGTATGGGAAAAAAGGTATTTGCACTCTACATTACAGGACATCTTGGTACTATATTCCCAGAAGAGCAACGAAAGGAAATCTTTCGCTATACAGATTGTCATCAGGTAAAATAGTTGGCTGAATAGTTTGATATTAAATAAATATAATGAAAAAAGAAAGGTTAAAAAACACATTTAGTTTCAAGTAGTCTTTTAATATTAACATGATGGATTACGTTTTAGAATGAAGATGGTGGATGGGGATTGCACATTGTGGGAGAAAGTTGCATGCTTTGTACAGTCCTAAACTATATTCAATTACGTTTGTTGGGAGAAGGAGCTGATGTTGATATTTGTAGTAGAGGTCGGAAATGGATATTAGATCATGGGGGTGCTCTATATATACCTTCTTGGGGAAAAATTTGGCTTGCAGTGAGTACTATAACTAACTCTATCTATTTAATTAATTTGCCTACTTTTCTCTTGAAGTAATTTGCATGGATTAATTGTAGATTTTGGGCGTGTACGAGTGGGAAGGAACAAACCCTATGCTTCCAGAATTTTGGATGTTTGGAGATATACTTCCTTTAAATCCAGCAACTTTGTTTTGCTATAGTAGATTGACACTTCTTCCTATGTCATATTTATATGGCAAGCGGTTTGTGGGATCCCTCACTCCTATCATTTTACAATTGCGCCAAGAAATCTATACTCAACCTTACAACAACATAAAATGGAATCCAGCCCGCCATTATTGTGCCAAGGTACCCTTTTTTTTTTGGCGGGGGGGGGGGAACAGAATGCCAAGGTACTTGTTATGTTATGTTCCTACAATTATTTTCATATATACAGTATCATACTAAATTACTAAAAAAGGTGAATACAGAAGCACACAGGAAATAAAATAATTAAAAGAACAAGTACCCTGGGTCCATCATTTAAACCATATTTAAAACAATCCATATTTAATATTAATTTCATATATTTATAAACAAGGACAAAAAGAAAAGACACAATTAATATGCAGGAAATAATAAAATATATCAAGGGTTTACCTCAAGAAAGAGAAAAGAGCTAGAGAGGAGTAGAGGGGGGTTGTGAATAGTAATTTGAGGAGTGGTTAAACATCTCAATTTCATCTACAAATTAAAAAAATAAAAAGTTTGAAGTTAAAAACCTATTAATATTAATTGTAGAGGGAAAAATAATATTATGAGGTTTGAATTTGGTGTATATTTGATACTTGAGGATTTGAAAAAGACTTACTTAAATTT
The DNA here is from genome assembly GCA_026257165.2 of Telfairia occidentalis. NCBI lineage: Eukaryota > Viridiplantae > Streptophyta > Magnoliopsida > Cucurbitales > Cucurbitaceae > Telfairia > Telfairia occidentalis. The sequence continues at coordinate 7,260 of JAOANK020515761.1, forward strand.
TGGAAAATAGTTTTTAAAAGGATTCTAAACTGAAAGATGACATGATAATTAAATTTAGGACTGTAAGGAACCAAATCGAATCGGTGAACTGAACATTCGATTCAATTTGGGCTGTTTTTAGTGTTATCCAACCCGAACCGGATAACAAAAAGAAAATGTAAATCTCTTCATTTTGTCACAGTCGCCCCCAACCCTAAATTTCTTCATTACTCGTGCTGCTCTTTCGTTCAAGTTTCACCTTCTAATTTTGTCTCGGCCACACCCAACCCTGGCCTCTACAAGTTTCATCACCGATTTGTAGCCTCTAGTCGCACCACCTCATCGCTCGCAGCACCCGCCCTCCACCTACTACACAGCCGCACTTGCACTCGCCTCTACCTTCTTCAATCGAACGTCTTAACCAAGATCTTCATCTTCATTGTCACCATCTTGATGGTTCTAGGTCTTGTTCTTGGCTTTAGATCTTTGTGCCATGGCCTCCAAAAATCCCTCGAATGCTCTAGCAACTCTCAAACCCAATTGTTTGTTTTAATTGTTTGCGTGATGCTTCTTTGGATATTTAGATTTTAAGGGATATTGAAGAGTGCTTCAATTTTCAAGGTAAAGGAACTAAACTGTTTTTTTTTTAAAATAAAAATAAATAAAAGTTAAACAAAAAAATGAAACAAAAACAACTTGACTAGGCCCCATCCAAGTTTGACCCGACCCGACCCGACCCAATTTACACCCCTAGTTAAGTTAGATTGTATTTTGTAGAATTGAAAAATTATATATATATATATATATATATTAATTTTTTGGTGAGTAGCTAGAGTATGAGGTGACATTCTTTTATCTCTCTCATTCCTTATTTCCCATACTGGATGACTCGCCATTATCTTTAGATCTTTGACCATTGATCTTCTTTATCGCATTTCCCTTCTCGCAAATTTGAATGAAGAAAAATTCCTACCTTCATTCTAGATTTGAAATTAAAACACAGGATCATTTCTCATTCTAGAGGTCTAGAAAGACCTTTGTTTCAATTCTAGAATGATGATTTTTGATCAAGAACAACCAACGTCCAAATCTGGAAAGGTTGTTCTGGACCTATCCATTCTAGATTTGAAACCATGATTTGGAGAAGAAGTTCGTGTTGGAGGCAATGCAAGAAAGTAGGCAAGATTTTAGAATGGAAAGAACAATTGAGAGAAAACTTTTTCTATTGGGTGCTGTGGCACTTTGTTCAATTGGAGCCTACTTGTCTGCTTACAAAGGGTGGCGGGACACCTCAATTTATAGGTGTCAAAAGAGAATTCTAGAGACTCCTAGTTAATGACCTAGGCAATAGTTATTCTAGAAAATTACATAGACTTTAAATGTTTTAGAACCCTTACACATTTCAAGAAGTCACATTGAAGAGTTCAAAGAACTAATTGAAAATTACAAATTATTTTTGACACCCCCTCTTAATTTGTAATTTTCAAAAGCTTCTTAAACTTCTGGAACTTCTATGACGTAACAACTTTGGTGAACATATCAACTGGTTGATCATTGGATTGATGAACTCTAAATAGACTTCTTCTTTGTGGACCAAATCTCTTATATAGTGATGACATAACTCAATGTGCTTTGACCGAGCATGAAAGACTGGATTCTTAGTCAAGACAATTGCTGGCATATTGTCACAAAAGATTTTTGTTGGCACTACCTGATCGAGTTGAAGATCTTTGAGGATTCTTCTAAGCCAAACGACTTCACAAGCAGCTTCAGTAGCAGCTGTATATTCTACTATGTCTGAAGATAGAATTACAGTTTGTTGCTTTTTTGAACTCCAATATATTGCATTAGAACCCAAACATAACAAGGGAACCTGCCCAATCACTGTCAGTGTAGCCAACCAACTTGCAATCTTTATCTTGGACATATTTGAATCCATGTTTATTGGTACCTGCAAATATCTCAAAATTCTTTTAGCAGTAGCATAGTGATATTTACTTGGTTCATTCATGTCCCTGGACATGATACTAACAAGATGCATAATATCTGGTCTGGTATTAGTAAAATAGATCAACGAACCCACTAGACTTTGAAAAGTTTTTAGATCTGCTTTACTACCATTATCATCACGACATAACTTTTAACTTGATGGCATAGGAGTTTCAACTGGCTTGTAATTTCTCATGTGATGTCATAGGAGTTTCAATATACTTTTCTTGAGAAAGAAAAATCTCACCTTCATGCTGCTTGACTTGAACTCCAAGAAAATATTTTATGAGACCCAAATCAGTCATTTCAAATCTCTTCATCATACTTTGTTTAAATTTCTTAAGCATTTCTAAGTTAGTCTCAAAATAGATCAGATCATCAACATATAAGCAAACAAGGAAATTTGTACCTTCCTTTTTCACATAGAGAGATGGTTCACTGAGACTTTTCTGAAAAACATCATGACAGAAGTATTCGTCAATTTTGCTATTCCATGCACGAGGCCATTGCTTGAATCCGTGCAAGGCCTTATGGAGTCGATAAACTTTCTCCTCCTATGAACAATATACTCGTGAGGTTGCTCTACGTATACTTCTTCTTCCAACTCACCATTCAAGAAAGCAAATTTGACGTCAAGTTGAAACACCTTCAATTGTAACTGAACTACTAAAGCAAGAGCAATTCTTATCGTTTCCATGAGAGCTACTAGTGCAAAAGTTTCATTAAAGTCAACACCAGGTTGTTGGGAATAGCCTTTTGCTACTAGGCGAGCTTTATGCTTCTGAATGAAACATTTTCATTGAACTTAGTCTTGAAGACCCATTTCAGGCCAATCACTTCTTTACCTGAAGGTAAGTCTTGAAGCTCTCATGTCTTATTTCTTTGAATGTTGGCTATTTCTTCATCCATAACTTTGATCCAAACTTCTTCTTTTGCTGCAAAATGTTCACTTGAAGCATAAATATCTTGCAAAGACCACATTTTTCTTGGAGGAGATTCTGAGCTATCTTGATTTAAAGTAGCTTCAACTAGTGATCTTACAGGAGTTGACAAAGAACTCCTTGGTGAACTCAAAATTTGAGAGTCTTCTTGCTAATCAAGCTTTTGTATATTTTTCATACTGCAGGGAAGATTGAGAAGATTATTCTCCCAATCCCATGTTGCAATTTCATCAAATATTACGTCTCTTGATATCAACATTTTTTTTGTTTCTGGATTTAGCAATTGGTATCCTTTTGGTTCATCATTGTGCCGATGAATAAGTATTTAGCTTCTTTTTTTATTGAACTTCTCTCTTTCCTTGGAAGGAACAAGAGATAAGCTGAACAACCAAAAACTTTCAAGTGATCAACAATAGGTTTCTTCTTATTTCATGCTTCGAAAGGAGTTTTGTCTTTGCCTGCTTTAGTAGGACACCGATTGAGGATATAAACAGTTGTATTAACAGCTTCTGCCTACAAATTATTTGGAAGACCTTTGGCTTTCAACATGCTCCTTGTCATTTCTACAATGATTCGATTCTTCCTTTTAACAACTCCATTTTACTGCAGATTATGTTGGACCATGAGTTGTCTCATTATGTCATTCTCCTTGCAATAGTCCAAGACTAGCTTATAAATGAATTCACCTCCACGATCAGTTCTCAAAAACTTGATTTTTTAACCAATTTGATTTTTTGCAAGAGCCTTGAACTGGAGAAAACTAGCAAAGGCTTCTGATTTTTCATGAAGAAAATAAATTCCTGTCATTCTGGTGAAGTCATCAACAAATAATATGTAATATCTTTTGTTAGTGAGAGATGAAGTTCTTGTGGCACCACATATATCTACATGCACCAACTTTAATGGAGATTTAGCCCTCCATGAAGTTTTATGGAAACGAAGTCTATGAAGTTTTTCATAAATGCAACCTTTACATATCTTTCCGTTATCTTCAATTTTGGGAAGTCCAATCACCATATTTTTCTGCTTTAAAATACGTAGACTTTTGAAGTAAAGATGATCATATCTTAAATGCCACAAGTGAGAAATATTTGGATTTTCGCTTTTACGAGCAAGATTTCCTTCTAATGGCATCAAGAGCGGGAAGACTTTGGTTACTGACATATCAACCTTTGCTACTATTAGATTTTTTTCTTAAAATAATGCATTTGCCATCATCAAAGTTAATTGAATATCCTTTTTGGAGCAATTGGCCAATACTCAACAAATTTTGAGTTATGTCAAGGACATAAAGAACATCTGAGATATACCTCGAATCTCCTTTCTTGGTGTGTATGACAATGACACCATTTCCTTTTGCTTTTTGCATCTTGCAATTTCCAAGCTTCACTTGAGAGCTAAAACTTCGATCCAGCTTGTTTCCTGTCATATGATTACTGAAACCACTATCCACATACCATATACTTTGAGATCCACTTTGGTCAATTGTACAAGAAAATAATTGCTCCCCTTCATCTTCTTTTGTAAAATTTGTGTTAAGTTAGTTACTCTGTTGAAAACAACAAGTATTTATTTTATATTGTAGAAAGTGCCTATGAATATAAATAGGTAACTTAAAGAGTAAGAGAGAAGAAAATGTAATTTTGTGAGAGAATTCTTGTAATTGTGTACCTTTGAATCTTGAAGTAAAATCCTTCCTCCTCTTGCATAGTGGATGTAGGCCTTGAGAAGAATCACTTAATCCTCTACGTTACCTTCTCTTTTCTTCTGATTCTTCACCACAGACATTAGACATCATTTCAGCTTCTTCTTCTTTTTCAATTCTTTGATAAGGCGAGTTCAACATTGATTGAAGAAGGTATTTTACTGCATGTGTGTTTGTCTATTATCCTGCAGCAAGAAATATCTGTTAGTATTTTGGATTAACACGTGGAGTTGACAGCAAAAATTGGTATCAGAGCCCTACTTCAATCAAGAAAGAACAATTCTTGAAATTCAAGATTGGTAGTGGCAAGGTACGATATAGAAAAATTTCATGGAAAGAGAGATTTTAATCTTTGAGAAGCCAGAATCAAAGTTGTTCTTGAAGGAATCGAATTCCCAGCAAAGGCGTTTTTCAATATGCAAATTGGTACAGTAAACATGCGTTAAAGCTAAAAACAGAGAAGAGAATAAAGAAGGTTTAGCTTTGTTGATATCCTTATTCAATTCATGTACAACAACAAGTAAGTTAAAACCCAATTCAATACCACCACTTGGAGAACTTGTTATACTCAGGAGAAAAGAACAGATGAGATTGTGGGATCTCTACTTTTGAGAGGGAATGAATTCAACGTGAGAAAAAATATAACCTTTCTATGTTCACAGCACAAACTTAAATAGGAGAAAGAGATGTGAGAGTGGGAGTTCCCACGATAACACCATTAACTCTCCACTAATGGAGAGTTAATTTTAATATAATAAA
>JAOANK020515958.1:0-12630 GCA_026257165.2 Telfairia occidentalis
ATCAATAACAACTTTATTGACAATAGAATGTGTTTACAAGCCATTCGAGTTTTAGGACATACACACCCAACACTGAGTAATGCGACGGAGCCCTTGCTCAGTTAAAGGAGTACCTAAGCTCCTCCTAACGAATCCCGTACGATGAGACCAGCTCTAGCTCTACTTGGCCATCTCTAATACAACGGTCAACTTTGCCTAGGTCAAGGAAGAGAACGGGGTGCAAAAACTCATTTACTACATGAGCAAGATCCTCTCGGTGCAGAAACAAGGTACATAGACCTCGAGAAGGTAGCATTGGCTCTGTTCACCTCAGCGCAAAGGCTCCGCCCCTACTTACCACTGAAACAGGTACTTCACAAGCTCGAGGTGTCGGGGAGGATGATGAAGTAGGTTGTTATGCTCAACGAGTATGACATACGCTACAAACCTCGTCCCTCGATCAAAGGACAAGCTATAGTGGATTTCATCACAGAGTTTACCCCACCCCCAATGTTAGAGACACCCGAGGAGCCCTAGACCTTGTACATTGATGGGTCTGTTGGGGTTGATGTCCTAAATCTTCATGGTCTTATAATTTTATACAAATTATTTATTTAATAAAATAAGAGTTATTTCATTCTACATTTATTGTCCATAAACTCAATCCAATACACTAAGATCCAAGGTTATTCTATGAGAAACTTAAACATGTATGTGGAGAGATACAGGTGGATCATGTTTAAGGAATAACCTAAATGGTCTGTAGTATATGGATGAGATTGGGTGCCTTATCCTGGCGACACTACGGATACGACCCGCTTTCTGATTGTTACAAGTGTTGTAAAGTGTGACAAACGTTTCGATTCTAAACATTCATATGGAGACATGTGAGTGAGGGTATCCTATATATGTGAGACATGTATAAGACCAGACCGCGAAGTGATTCATCTCTCAGTGTAACACCGTTGCTGAAAGAGGCTTATACTTCACTAGGATGATCATAGGTGACTCGACCTAAATCCTGAGTCAGTTGTGAACTATTGTCTGTGAAGGCGATCCTTTGATTAGTATAGGTGAGAGTGGCCAGATACGCTGACTCAATATGCCTACATTTTTGGGGATTTGTTTGAACAGGGAGCTGGGAACTCAACTGTACACGATTAGAATTCATTTATTTATAATTCCTCCCTTATAAGCTGATACTAGGACTTGAACGATGAGGCACCTCACCTTCTCATTGGCCAGAGAGGGGTCTAGCTCATAGTTGGACTATGACTATATTGTTCATTAGAGGTATCGATGGTAATTAAGCAGTTAGAGGTAGTACAGGGGTAAAACGATAATTTTGACCTAGCTGTGACTACGAGACTTATTGTAGATTGGTTAAATTCATGGACACATAAATATATCTACAATGCAAATAGTGCAGCTGTCGGTCTTTAGTGGAGTGGCCGATAGTTAATGAATGTTAATTAAATTAATTAAAGAGTTTAATTAGTTAATCTCGTATCATTGGAGCTTCAAACTGATAGGTTCATAAGGTCCACTTGCTAACTCAATATGGATTACTTCTCGAACTTAAGCCCCCGACTCCAGCTTTGTCATCTCGCCTCTCGTCCCTCCGCTCATCCCGCCTAGTGTCAGGGCGCGGGGTTAGTTGCCTTCTTCTTCCCCTTCTGCAAGGAAGATGGGGCATACTGTTTGGCTACTATCTTTTTGGAGATGAACAGGTCTTCTACGATCATGAGGCTATTAGCGTGCAAGAGTAATTCAGTGAACTTCTTCAGCTTGTGGATGGTAATGTACTACAGCATTTCACCGTGTGTACAACAACCTGAGAATGCAGCAATGATTACCTCATCCTAGCATTCGGTTACGCGCAACGAATCTTATTTGAATTGAGTGACAAACTGCCTCAGTTTTTTGCCTTTCGTTTGATGTAGGGTCATTAAGTGACTAAAATGACATCGATCTTTGATGCTTCAAAGGAAGTGGTTCACAAAGAGCTCGACCAACTCCGAGAAAGTTTAGATCATCCCAGACTAGAGTTTTCAGTACTGAGCTCGTGTTGCTCCCGTCAATGTGACAAAAAACTTGCAGCACCCGATAGCATTCAGGATCCTATGGAGCTATATCTTGGAAAGGTATGTGTCTATGTGTTCAATGAGGTCCAAGGTCGCATCATAAGATTTCATTGTCAGATCCATCTCAGCATTCATGACCTTTGGGGAGAAAGGCTCTAGCCCTAGTTTGAGGATTGACCTTGCAGTAGTCATACCAGATGCCTTTGTCGTGGTCGTATCCTTCCATAAATCCTTGAGTTCTTCGTGCAAGCTCGTGTTGAATTCAGCGCAATTTTTTTTCTATGGCATCCTCCCAGCCCGGCTTGATTGTCACGTCAGTATAGTGACTCTTTCTATAAGATCCGCTACGCTCCCGCCTCTTGGCGTTGAGTTTGTCCCATATATCATGCTGAGATTGATTCAGTCGCGAGCTAATTTGTGATTGAGTTCATTAAGCTAGCGGGTCCATCTGTAGCTCAGAGCACGCACGTCCTTCAGTAGGGAGCAACTTGGTGGGGCACTCGCTACCCTAGAGTCTCTCCTCCAAAGTGCGTGCAACCACGTCATGGTTCTCACCCCTGCCGAAGGGTTTGCACAGCTTGGATGTGGTTAGTCAAGGTCTACATCTGCGCTTGCATGGCCTGGATGGTCTGCGCCTAATCTTGGACCAAAGTTTGCAAGGCCTCCATTTGCGTAGTGGCTGGCTGGGGTTCTCGGCCTCTTCCACCCCTTCTGGATGGCTGGGCTTGGTTTGGCAGGACGATAGAGGATCTTTCGTTGTCAGACTAAGATCGGCGCCTTTCAGTTTCAAAATGGCTAGAATCCGATCTGGTCATCTTAAGTAGTATAGGCTTAATTATCGGGTTCCCACAGACGACAACAAATGTTTATGCACGGAATTCCTCAAGGATGACATGGACGAAGAGCAGCACAACCTCGGATCTGTAAAGAAAGATTAGGTGAGGAGGGGGGTGATAATGATCATCACACTTCAATGTTCAAGTCAGTCCAATAATTAAGAATAGTATTTTGCTCACGGTCTTAGTGCATACTTTTTGTCTTCGGATTCGTTCGATATTTATAATAGGGAAACAGAGGATATTTGGGATAATCTTGCCTCGTTCGTAGTGAATCACGGTAGTTGGCAGTTAATTTGGGGTGAGATTCTCTCCTGACCGCACTTTATTCGACATCATTTTCAACTGAGGAGTTACTCTCAGTGCAGTCTTTTCCCATCGAGCTGGGTTCGTGTTTGCGACCTCCCACCTCGGGTGCACATGAGATCATTCGAGGTTGGTCCACACTTCTTTCCTTGGCATGTGGCCTTCCTCTTAATGGTCCAAGTGTTAATTGTGGTTTTTCACCCCATCTTCAATACATCATCAACAAGAGGATATGAAATAAAATGAGTTACCTTATCCTTTAGCTACTGAAATTAAATGAGTCATTGTTGGATATGGATTATTTATGCTATAAAATTGTTATCCTAATTTCTCTCTCTATATAAATATATCCATTGAAGCAAATTAAGGAAGTTGGAGTTAGAATCAATGGATTGATAATGGTCGAAAGATAAACCAAAATCCTTTCAGAAGATGCATAAAAAAAAAATTAAGTATGGAAGGCAACTAACCAAAATTAAATTAAAAACAACTAGCTAGGTAATAAAACACCAAAATAAATGTAAAGAATAATAATACAGATTTTGGTCATAATCTAAGTACTCTACCTACTGACTAATTATTACAAAGTAATCTTAACATACTATGTTAAAACAACTGGAACATCATTAATTGACCCATCTACTGCTCATCAATATGGGTTAATGAACATTAAATTACTTGGTAAATAGCTCCTCATATTAGGAACCGTAAACACATAAATAATACAATTATTACCATCTAAAAAATCGATAGTTCCATCCTCATTCTGAAAATTGTTGAACTCAAAAACCAAAAAAAAAATACCTGAATTACTAGCTAGTGACTCTACCATATAACGTGAACTAACACAGCTAGTTATGTCATATGTTAGATCTTATAAAATGTAGGGCATAAGATTGTATCTAAGGCCACTAGGGTATTTTGTATTGATATGGATCTAAATTTAGCTAAGCTTTAGTAATTGGCCATTAGCGTTAAAGTCCTAAAATATGGTAATATTATAAGAAAAATTTAATTTTTACCGTTAAACTTGGTAAGGTATATCAATTTAACTTTCAATTTCATCGATTAGACTTTGAAGTTTATATAAATTAGTGTAGTAATTTTTATCTTTTATTCAATTTCTATTGATTCGCGAATTGATTTTAACAAAAAATAAATAAATATTAAAAAATCAAAATCGTAAAAATTTTCAAAAACTTACTAATTTCAACGAAAATTATGCTTAGCATAGAATTAAGTTTGATCAATGCAAAAAATCGACACCCTTAAATAATTTTACTAAAACTCACAAATCTTAACAAAAAAAAATTATCTCTAATGTCATTAAAAAAAAAAGTTTTATGCAAGAACGGATCTAGAGCTAAAACAATGCCGGGTTGAAAGAAGATGTAATTAATTAATTAATATTAAATCTTTAAAAAGAATATATATGTTTATATATATGTATAGACTATATTATAAATGAACTTCTTTATTAATTATTTTTCAAAGATATTTAAATAATTACAAAAAAAAGAGACATTTGTAAATTTGGCAAAAAATAAATAAAATATTGTAAATATAGCAACCACTTTTATGATTTGCAAATATAGCAAAAAAAAAAAAAAAATCAAGGTCCAGCCAAAACCAAAATGCAAAAAAGTCTAGAATATCCTTAAAAGAACAGTTCTTTTATGAGATTTGTAATTTTATATTGAGTATATCAATAATATTAGGGATATATCATTGATATATCACTGATGTATATGATACAAAGTACATCGTTGATATACTATTTCTTTGATATATGTAATAAGAAGTATATCAACGATATATTTAGTTTTATATCAGTAATATTACTGACATACCACTCATATACCAAATATTCTCGATTTACAATTTTTCTTGATATATGTAGTAAGAAGTATATCAATGATATATTTAGTATTAGATATATCATTGATTTATTGTTCTATAGGTGGTCTTTAATCACTTTTTTTCCATTTAGTTTTCAGTAATCCCTAGTGTTCCTTCAATTAAGGGTGTTTTTACAAGCTACTTCTAAATTTTTGTTGAAGAATCAATGGAGAAAATGAACGAGAAACTAAATTAAAAAAAAAAAAGGAAGTTATGGATGAAAAATAAATTTTTGAATAAAAAAAAAGATAACAATAATATAAAAACATTGACTTAGCTTGAGAAAATTAAAGGAGTAAAACGAGTAAAAAAACTTACATGATTTAGTATACCATTAATATACTTCATATTAATTATATCTTTGATTTAGTATGCATTGACATACTTCATATAAGTATATCAACAATATACATATATTACTGATATACTTCATACTAGGTATATCATTAATACACTTATATTTTTTTTATAAATAAGGAGGGCAAAATTGAAGTAATGAAAAAACAGAAATCCAATTTCAAAAAATTTTACTATATTTGCAATTATTAAAACTAGTTGCTATATTTGCAAATATAGCAAAAACTTTTGCTACCTATTACAAAGGCTTAAAAAAGAAAAATCTTTCATCTTATTATTAGTACTTATAACTTATTTTAATAAAATGCCATACAATGAAAATAGAACTCCTACAAATTGAATGTTATAATTCACTCAATTACAACAATATACATTGCATTAAGATCATGCTCAAATATATATATATATAATATAACATTATAGTTAATTTTGGCAGTTTGAAATATATAGTTATACGAAAAAAAAACTCAATTTTAATTTTTAGAAAGATAAATATAAAGAATTAGATAATTAAAGAGAAAAAAAATTAATTTTTACTCTTAATCTTAGCAAGTTATATCCATTTTTATCATAAACTATCAATTTCATCCAATTGGACCTTAGACTTTGATAAATATATTGCAATTTTTACTTAAAATTTTAATAATTGTTGTAATTTTTACCTACGATAAGCTTTTGTTTTAAGAATTAATAAAAAGAGAATATTATTGCGTGAGTTCAATTAGCTACAAAGTATAGAGCTAGAACAAAATTTATACGGCTTTTAAAAGGAATGCTGACGCTATTGCTTAATTTTTGTTAAGATTTAACAGTTTTAAGAGATTTATTCTGTTCTTGATTGAGCTTAATGAATTTCACGAAAATTAGTGAGTTTCATAGATTTTAATTTTTTTTTTTTTTGGTTTAAAATCGGTGGTGAAAATAGCAAAAATTAATTTGAATAGAAGGTAAAAATATTAATAATTATCTAAGTTTAGGGTTGAACCAGATGAAATTAAAGATTCAATATACACCTTGCTAAAATGAAGGATAAAAATAGATTATTATTTTCATAATTAAAGTAGCTATCAAACGCTAATTTTTATAAGAAACTAAAGTGAAAAAGGTAATAGATATGATACAAAAATGTATTTTGTATTTCTTTGTAATAAAATCCAAATTTCTATGATTAATTATTTACTATAATTAATTCATTAATTAATTTTTCAAAATTTTGGGGGCGATGACCTCGTAGTCCCTTAGGGGCCGTTTGGTTTACGGTTTTGCAGATGCTTGGGAATAAAATATTTGAGAATAAGATGTCTAGAAATCGAAGAAAACTGTGTCTAGTTGTGCACGGAAATGTTATTAGATATTCCTGGGAATAAGATGAAATCGAAATTATACCCAAAATTAAAAAAGGAACATACAAAAAAAACTAGATCTAATGTAGGAGAATGAGAGGAAAAAAAATATAGATCTAACGCAGTAGGAGTAGAGGAACAAAAAAAAATCTTGTGCAATAGGTGGAGGAAAGGAACAAAAAAAGTTCTAGATCTAGCTCGATAGGAGGAGAGAAACAAAAAAAATCCTAAATCTAACCCAGTAGGAAGAGGAAAAAAAAATCCTAGATCTAATGCGGTAGGAGGAGAGGAACAAAAAAACCTAGATCTTACGGAGGAGGAGATAAACCAAAATAAACCAAAAAAAATCTAGATCTAATGCAGTAGGAGGAGAGGAAAAAAAATCTAGAGAAGATGAGGAGAAAAGGAGGAAGAGATTGCATACTATATAGCAAACCCACGAAAACCTACTTGGACAGGTAACTAAAACTTTTAATATACGCTTATTTTAATGCCTGGGAAAAAACTTTTTCCAGGCAAATAAATTAAACCCCCAACCAAACATGAGCTTCAGAAGCCCAAGTTCATTCCCCCCTCTAAAACCCTCCAACCAAACGACCCCTAGAAGGCCCGCTCCTAGTTTTATAATTAATTGAATGTGTTTTTTTAAATAATTCTTCAAATGAAAAATCTAACCGAAGGTAAAAATAGTAACACACAATTTTAAGGTAAACATGGTAACACTTATCTAAATTTAAGGTACAATCTATTAAAATTAAAACATTAAGAAAAAATAGATATGACTTGTCAACGCCAAAGGTAAAAATTGATTTTTCCTAACAATAAACTATTATTCACTACTAAGTATTATTGTTTTAGAACTTTGCCCCATAAGATTCTTGAAAAGTCTACTGTTATGAGTGAAATTATTAGTCCAAGGAGATTTTAATCACGTCTCTTTGAGGCACAACCCACTAAAGCCCTAGGATATCTCTTTTCCCATTTAACAATATAGAATCCCAAGACTTTTAGGATTTCCTTGCATGAAGTTTAGGTAAATTCCTCTCTATAGATAAGAGGAGAGACCTCACACATGCAAGGTATGCTACTAAACCCTAATTTTGGCCTACGCTATTCACAAACTCAAACCTAATTTAGAGTGTCATAGTGTGCGTGACTTAGCACAACACCGGTCCACAATTCTTTGTTTTTGTAGTTACAGCTTGCTGGATTCTCTCACTCAAAAAATTCATGGTTGATTCAAATTTTGATATCAGCAATTGATGACATCTATGGGAAGCCTCAAACAATAATCTTGAGTTGAGACGCACCAAAGAGAATTTAATTACCAATTAAGGAGACTCATTAAAGACTTAGTCATGGTAAAGTAAAAATTTGAAGCCTCTAAGTCGAGCCAACAGGAGACCCATTGAGACTTGATCAGAACAGAGAAAAAATTTGGAGCCTAGGTCGAATCGACCAATTAAGAAGACCCATCGAGGACTTAGTTGTGGCTGGGCAACAATGCCTCAAAGCCAAGATGACTAAGTAGAACTTTGAAAATATTGGACAATGCAAGAGAAAAAATTTGGAACCTCTAAGCCAAATGAAGCAAGGAGATCGACCTCATCGTGAGGTCTTGGTCACAGTAGAGGAAAAATTTAAGCCTCGAGGTACAGCCAATCAAGGAGACCTCGTCGAGGGCTTGGTCGCGGTAGAGGTAACATAGAATGTAGATAGGCTCGTCCCTTGAGGACATGCTCGAGGCCTAAGCCGAGCCAAGCCACACATTCCCAAGACTCTAGGTCTAAAGCCAAGCAAAGGACCAAGGCAAGTTCAACCAAGCTAAGACACCATTTCTGTACTCCAGAGTTAAGGTAGGGTATTTGATCAAATCCAAAAATTTGATGGCCAAACTCATCAGCCTCAACTCAAGAGTGGGGGTCATTATTGTGAATGAATTATTAGTCTAAAGAGATTATGATCGAGACCCTCGGAGATCCAACCCACAAAATTTCTAGATATCCTTTCTCATTTAGGAATCTAGAATCTAAGCACAGTTTGCTTGATTGTCTCACTCAAACAAATTCACAATTGATTCAAATTTTAGCATCAAACATCTACTATTTTATTTAATAATTGGCTTGCTAACTAATAGATGAACTAATTAGCTATCATGCCATATATCAAACATAATTTCTTTTTTGTATACTTTTAACTATTAGATGGTGCCCATAAAACTCAAGATAGATACTCAAATATTCATAATGAACTTTGTTAGGGCAAATTATATAAATATATTTTTTCTATGCTAACATATATCATGCAACAAACAACATCCTCAGTCATACTAAACATGATTTTGATAGATATTGACCATCAACAAAATCCATCATTCATAACATCCCATATCTTACAAATATGTGTCTAACACTTAAGTAACTCATGATCATCATAATAACGCATTAATCATAATGGAAAAAATCTATTATCATTAACTCAATACAACATGGAGGAATGGGGTTTCAAATCTTCAACCTTTTGGTCCAAGAGATAAGTCTTAATCAATTGAGTTATGCTCAATTTTTTTTTTTTTTTTGAGTTCAACAATATGTGGGGTAGGTGATTCGGACTCATGATCTGTTGGTTAGAAAGATATGTCTTTAACCAGTTGAGCTATTGACAGTTATACTCAAGTTTTTTTTTTTTATCAAAATAAAACTAGGAAAGACAAAATCAAGAAAAAATGGGTAAATGAACACGAATAGCGTATGCAACCCAAGGTGGATAGTCCTCCATCCAGATCATTGAGAGTTGTTGTCTGCATGCATGATTTGCTAAAGCATTGGCTATTGCATTCTGTGAGTGTCGAATTAGGTTAATGTATTCAATACCCAAGTACTATGTTGCTGCTTAATCTCATTCACAATCAATTGGGTTTAGTTGTCAAACTAAAGCGTGCATTGAAGGAGGTTCAATAGGTTTTGAGAGTTTACCTCTACCCAGATCGACCTAATACTCGCATCTTGTGCAAGTCTCAATCTCATATTTAAAGCCAAAGCCTCTGCCAATTCAACAGGTCCAGAGAGTGTTCTAGTTTCCTCAGTTGCCAATTGAATTTCGCCCTGTACATCATGGATCACAATCCCGAACTCGGCTTGGCCGTCCAGATAAGTTGCATCAGTATTGAGCTTGTATGTTGGTGAAGGTGGAGGTTGCCACTTCTCATTGTTCAAAGTTGTTGTCTAATAAGTCACACAGTAGGAAACAGATGGCTGGTGACTACCTGTCCAATCATCAGTGTACATCAAAGCTCGAGAAATGGATCTTCTGCCGCATAGGAATCTTTGTTAAAAGCCCTCTTATTTCGATTGTTCCAAATCGTCCAGATGGCAACCGTGAAAACCTCTTACTGCTTATATTGAAGCTCATCCAAAGCCCTAGAAAAAAAAAAAAAAAGATAAGAAAAATTAGCATAAAAACCTGTTGTTAAAAAAGAAATCGGGCTCCATGAAGCCCAGTGTCCTCGTACTTTCTTGTAGGACCAAAGACCATAGAGTTTAATTTTAACTTCCCTATTGCATAGTGGGCATGTTTCATCCTCCACAGTTTTTTGCTTGAAAAGATTTAGCTTTGTTGGGAGAGTACTAAGACATGCTCTCCATACTAAGATTTTAATCTTCTCATGGATATTAAGTTGCCAAAGTGGTGACCATCCTTTGCCCCTTCCTGTACCAATCGAGGAATCAGCATAATTTTCAGCATCCATTGCCACATTGTGGCTACTCTTAACTGAATATAATCCACGTATATCATAGTGCCACATGTATGAATCTTCTAGAAAAGTTTTGCTCAATAGTATGCTCAGAATTAAGTTGGCATCCTCAACAGAAAAAATATTACTTACAAGTTCAGGTTTCCATTCACCAATATTACTAATGAAGTCAGCAACCTTGTAAATGGTAAGAGGTCGATAGGGAGGCAAGATCTTGAAAGTCCTTTCTCTTGGTAACCATCGATCCCCATAAATACTAATTGAATGGTCATTTCTTACTCGCCAACGACCCCCTTTCACTGTCAATTCTCGACCCTATAATATACTTCTCCAAACATAGGAAGGTCGGTATCCAAGTTGTGCTTGTAAGAAAGACACATTTGGAAAATACTTTGCCTTCAATGTCTGGATTAGAATAAAATGTAGCCACTTCATGATTCTCTAGGAATGTTTAGCGAGCAGTGCTTGGTTGAAGTTATGAATATCTCGAAAACCCAAGTCACCCCTTTCCTTAGGTAAAGTCATTGTTTTCCAACTAACCCAGTGAATTTTGTTTCCTTGATCCAAACTGCCCCACCCAAAATTAATCGTGAGTCTATTCAGATCCTGGCAGCACCGGGATGACAACTTGAACCAACTTAGGGTATAGGTAGGTATTGTCTGAGTCACTGCTTTGATGAGAACCTCTTTACCCGTCTTCGAGAACAACTTGCCTTTCCACCTTGAAGTATCATTGTGACTCTCTCCTTCAAATAGTTCAAGACTCCCTTTTATTTTTTGAGAGAGCAAAAGGCACTCTTAGATATCTTCTATAGTCTTTGACAATTCGCACCTACAAAATGTCAGCTAGGCTATGTTGTACATACTCTAGGATCATCTTACCAAAAGCAACAACCGGCTTATTAAAATTAACCAGGTATGCTCAAATTAGTATGGAATAAACACTGAACTGTTATTATTCATGTATAATAAATGTAACATGAACTAAAAATAATAATAATAAATAAATAAGATATGAATTTAATACTAAGAAAATTGAATACAGTATGCAACAACAATTGTGGCTAAACATAAAACTATTTACTTACCCCACAAGCAAACCAAATTATTCTTTGAATGAACACAAATTAAAATTATAAAAATTTGATTATTATTTAAAATACACGCAGCCTCTTATTATTGCACGAGAAAATAAAGAGTAAAAAGATGGGTTTTTTTTTAAGTTCAATATCATCTGTAGGGGTGCCTTCAATCTTTCCGTTATTTTCAATATTTTAATTGGATGTAAAATAAATAGATAAATAAAATTTGAAAGACTTCAAATAGTATATAAGATTAAGTTGTAAAAAGACCCTAAAAGATTTAAACTACATGAAAATGTGTCATGTGTGTGTTATTACAACAATTTTTCAACTCTTTACCAGGCTAAAGAGACAACTGAAAAGGTTTTTAAAGAAATAATTTTAAAAAATTGATATAAGAGGGTATGCATTGTGACTATTAATTTACAATGGATTCTTAACTAATACAAGTCTATATATAATTATTGTCCAAAAAAAAGTCTACATAATTGCAACATTTATTTAGCAACATTTTTTAAAAAAATCATCACAATAATGTGTATTGCAACTATTAAATAATTATTATTTTATAACATTTAAATTTCTATATAATTACGTCAACTTGAACATAGTTGGTTAAAGTATATATATACCCTCAATAAAAAGATGCTAAAGGTTCAAACCACCACTTCACTTATATTTGAATTAAAAAATTATTACAATAATAACAATAATAATAATAATAATAATAATAATAATATGAATATGAATATATTAAGTAGATATTCATAACCTCCATGAGTTACACAATTTTACATTCATTATTCTCCTTTATCGCTCATTATACTCATGATGGTTACATAATTTGAATTATGTAAATCTTGTAACCTACACTATTATAAATCCTATAAATAGTGATTGTATGAGGTATTTGAAAATCACAACTCAATAAGAATTCTCTCTTCCTCTCTACTTTCTTCTCTTCATCTTTTCTTCTTTTGTGTTCTTATT
>JAOANK020516056.1:0-12628 GCA_026257165.2 Telfairia occidentalis
CTTGTATGAAGTATATCATTGATATATCTTATAGAAAGTATATCAATGATTTATATATATCACTAATATGCCTAATAGTAAGTATACCATTGGTATATCTACAGGTAGTATATTAGTGATATACTATGTATAAGGTACTAATATACCTAATATTGATATAACTTATAGAAAATGTATCACCGATATATTTTGTATTAGTTATATAACTAAGATACCTAATATGAAGTATATCATTACTATATCTATAAGTAGTATATCAACAATATACTATGTATAAGGTACTAATTACTTAATATTGATATATCTTATAGGAAGTGTATCACCGATATATTTTGTACTTGGTATATTGTTGGTATACCTATGAAGTATATTATTACTATATCTATAAGTAGTATATTAGTGATATACTTTGTATTAGGTATATCACCGATATACCTAATATTAAATATATCATTGATATACCTTATAGAAAATAATCAGTGATATATTCAAAACAAAGGCAAAATTGAAATGTTAAAAATATTAATAATATGATTTTAAAAATTTGCTATTGTAATGCCCCAGGGCCTGAATTCGGAATCCTAATTCAGCATTCTCTTGTGACTTGGGCACGCTACCAACTTGACTTGAACTATTTGCGAAAGTGAAGATTGCCTCCATAGACCGACACAAGTCCTTCCAGCATACTTTGTCATCACTCACATGTTTGCTAAGTAAATTTCCTAGGAGATCACCCAACATAAGATTGCTCCAAGCCAAGAACGCTTAACTTTGAAATTCTTATGATTGAGCCACCAAAAAAGAAGGTGCACCTTTTTGATATAGGTAATCACTATCAATCCATTTAAGCCTTTCTTAACCATGCTTGCATAGTCTTAGGATCCCTCTTATTCGCATGTAATGTCGATTCATTCATCTACCCTTCCTCTACTCGAGTGTTACATGCCCACCAGCTTCTGCTTGGTTCATCCAAAAACCACATCCTACTAGGAGAGGACTCGCTTTGATACCATCTCTAACGCCCCAAGTCCAGGATTTGCACTAAGATTCAGAATCCGAATTCGACACCTACTGGCCCTGGCATTCCCACTGCATCCCTGCAACCTAGCCACGCTTCCAACTTGACTTGACTTACTTGTGAGAGTGACGACGGCCACCACATACCAACACAAGTTCTTCTAGCATGCTTTATTCTCACTCACATTCTTCCTAGGTTAATTTCCTAGGAGATCCCTCAGCATAAGATTGCTCCATGCCAAGGACGCATAACTTTTGAGTTTTTATGATTGAGCCCCTGAAAAGGAAGGTACACCTTGTTGGTATTGGTCGTCACTACCAATTCTTTTATGCCTTCCTTAACCATGCTTGCATAGTCTTAGGATCCCTCTTATTCGCATGCAGTGTCGGTTCAATTCATGTATCCCTTCTCTACTCGAGTGTTACAACTATATTTGCAAGACTTATAAGCTGTTGCTATATTTACAAATATACTAAAATATTTTTGTACGCATTACAATTACCCTTATTAATATTCTTGTGTTTGACTTTTGATATTTTAAAGCACCATACTTATTTGTAAAAAAAAAATACATCGACCCTCATTTATGTTTTTTCAATCTGTTATGGGTAGAAAAAATGAGTTGTGGGAGACTCAGATTGAGCCCAGAATCGATATCTATGGACCGAGAAGCTTGGCCCAATAGGCCTAACAGTGGTCGGCCAATGCAACCACTAAGCTAACCGTCAGACATAACACCAGGCCCAACGAGCCACCTCATGGTCGAGTCGAGGGCAGCCGGCTCATGGCTAAGCCGAGCCCAGGCCTAGCTGAGGGGGCCGGCTCTTGGCCGAGCCGAGCCTAGGCCCAGCTGAGGGGGCCGGCTCATGGACGAGTCGAGCCCAGGCCCAGCCGGTAGACTCACGACCTAGCCTAGTCCAGGCCTAGCAGGCGGGCTCACGACCAAGCCGAGTCTAGGCCCAGCAGGCGGGCTAACGATCGAGCCAAGCCTAGGCCCACCAGTCCGGATCACGGTCGAGCCGAGCCCAGGCCCAGCAGGCCAGCTGACGGGCTAGCAGACCATCAAGCCAGCTGTGGTCGGCTCCAAGTCGAGCCAAATACCAAACACGGTCTTCGTGGTTTAAGCTACCCCGATAGTAATGCTCGTGATCATAACAGAGGCAAGATCTGTAACGCGTTGCAACGGTCATGGTTTGATTGCACAACCATCAAATCTGCAGTTACACATGGGCGGCAATTACAAATCGTTACCATCGACCAACATAACTATAAATGAGGTGTGAGGATATGAAAATGGGAAGCAATTCTAACCAATCTCACTTGTGCTAAGTTTCTTCTAAAACCCAAGTTGACTTGAGCATCAGAGTGTTGGTGGCTTAGCACCACATCGATATATAGTGTACTTGTTTCGTAGGTGTTGATTGCCCACTGCTAATCTGCTCATCCACTCACTGCCCATCTGCTCATCTGCTTGGCTCACTGATCGCTGCTCATCTACACGGCTCACTGCTCACTGCTCATCTACTTGGCTCACTGCTCACTCATTCGTCCCAGTTAAACAAATTTATCGTTGAGCCAGATTTTGGCATCAACACAATCAATGGTGACTTGTCAAAAACCTCCACATATTTTTTTTGAGTTCAACACAACATGTAGGGCTGTGAATTCAAACCCACGATCTTTTGATTAAAGACATATGACTAACCAGTTGAACTATGTTTACATTAGCTTAAACCTCTACAATATTAACATAACATGTCACATTGTAGAACTTTCCTTTACGATATCCACAGAGAACTTACCATGTTAGATTTTTATTATTCCTTACTAATGATAAAGAAAAATCTTATAAATTTTGATAAATGAAACTTTTAAAAGTATGGAGACTAAATTAAAATTAAGTTATTAAAATTGCATACCAAGATAGGAAGGTGCATGGTAGATAACATGAGGCAAGTCGAAGTTGATGCCCTTAATTGAAGGGTATGTAGAAGTTATGATTTGAAGGGTGACCCCAAGGCCACCACCAACATCAACCAATTGCTTGACGTTTGCAAAGCCCTTGTAAGACTCAACAACCTTCTTCATCACAATGGTTGTGAGGTTCAGCATTGCAGTGTTGAAAACTTGGTTGAATCTCGGATCCAGACCAGGATATTCAAAGGCATGTGAACCCCCATGAGCTCTGTTGAATGGAATTCCTCCCTCTAGTACAGCATTCTTCAACTCCCACCTACAAATTTTATTTTGTTAGTACAGTTTATATGATAGTTTTCCTAAATCTCAGAAGTGTTTTTTTTTTTATGTGATCAAAACTTTGTTTTCAAGAAAGTTTAAATATACTTGTAATTGAAGTACTAGTTTTGTGTTTGAAAAATTGTAAATAGTACCTTTAATGTAAATATTTTTCATAGGGTAGATCTATAGATTAAGTACCAATCAACTTAAGATATTTAATGTAAATAAATTAAGAAAGTCACTGAATCACGTAAGAATAGATTTAAATGTATGGTAGGCATCAAATTGGGATTTAAAATGTTAATAAATAATAAATTTTAAAAAGTCAAGAATACATTCAATACAAATTTATTTTTCGTAGAGAACACATCCATAAATGATAAGGGAGAACAAATCACTTTGAAAAAGCAAACAAATCACAATCTTAATTAAATAGTGAGCTTCCATCAATTTGTTTTAAGTGAGAGTTTAGGTTTGGGCAAATTTGACTTTAAATGATGAACTCACACGTTTAAGAGGAGAAGTTGTATAACTTCGAATTTATAGAATAGATATGTTTGGTAGAAATTAAAAAGAAAAAATAACACAGGTAACTTAATTTGGGTTTTGGTTTCAATCAAATAGTATAACAATATAATATTTTTATTATAATCAATCATAATTTTAACATATCTCTTCATAGTTTTTATTATGATTAAACAAAAAATTAATATTCTTTCCTAATTAAAATAGATGAGTGATTAACTTTTTATGTTTTCAATATTACACTATTTTTATTGGAATTAAACAAATAATTAATATTCATTAATAATCAAAATATAGGAATAATTAGGAATGTGATAAATTAAGCTTCTACTACAATATTTTTTTAATAAAAAACAAACATACAATACATATTAAATAAACTTACTTATGGCATGAAATGTAATATTAATTTCAATATATGTCACGTCAATCCGAGTATAATTAAGTAAAATAAAGTACCAACTACCATCGCAAAAGTCGATAGTTAGATGTCCCAACCCCGCAATTGTTAAATTGAAAATAATAATAATCATAATAAAATCAATATATGTCACTTGGGTGCTTCCATTCTTGCACTTCAAATATAGGTTCAAGAACCTGGGTAGTTTTAAAGCAAATCTTTCTAACTACACTCCAAATCCAAGTTTTTTAAATCATGCTCAACCCTTCACTCACAAACCCAACTTTAGATTTCCAAGCATTACTTATACGAGTAACGTAGTGTAGGTGAAAGAAAAGAAGAAAAAAAAGGACATTGAAAATTAAAATCAAACATATAATAGATTAAAATATTGTAAGACTAGATAATTGTCTAGATGGAAAAGAACATTCAGGATATTAAAATAATAATAATAATAATTAATAGCGATTAATGTGAAAAGTAGTTAGAATTTTTAACAAAAGATAGAAATGAAAAGAGAGCAAACCAGCTATCAAGAAAGACTTTATCTTGAAACAACGATGCGAACGGACCCAATGACACACCATCTTCATTACGAACGTAATACTTAGAAACCGGTGTAAGGCTGTAGAGTCTGTGTGAATTTCCATGGTGGTCGACGGCCACAGAACAGCCCACCACCGAGTGGTTGGCAAGAAGTCGAAGGATCCGATCGAGCATCGACGCCGCATCGGGGTTTGCAATAGTGGTTATCTGAGCGGCTATCGTTGTTGAAGAGAGCTCGGCTCCATGTCCAGCCTTGGCCAAGATCTCGAAGACGCCGAGCTCGAAGGCTGCTTGGAGTGTCATTGGCAGCACCGATGAGGTGGCCAATTGCATAGCTTCAGCGAAGTGTTGGTGTTCTTGGTTGGCTTCAATGGAACAGATGGGTGTTTCAACTGTGGAAGCCATTGCTAGAGCTTTGTGGACTGTGATGGAGAGAGAAATTAAGTTGCTGCAACTTTAATTTCTGGTTGGAGCTGGAATGGCAGATGAGTTTGTGAATCAATCATTTTGTTTATTATTATATAGTACTCCTCGATAGGTTTGGCATCCTTTCGAAAGGGCTGACCAAACCCTAAAGCCCACTAGGATTTAAAGTTTAAAAGAGAAAATGAAAGTGAGAGACGGGTATCTTGGTGAAAATATTGGAGGAAGCTGCCACAATGTGAAAGATAAGTAAGTGTATACTATTGGATTTATGAGAGAGAACAAACAAACTACTACTAAAGTATTTCAAATCTATATCCAATGATCATTATTAAGAAATACTCAAATTTTTCGAATCTACGTCCAACAATTAGTAAGAATAGCTACGTGACATTGAACACTACAGAAGAAGAAAAAAAAAAGATACGGTTGTGTGTGCAAAAATGAAAATCTACTATGCGTTTTACGATTTTCTTTCTTTTTGACCTTGTTTCTTGAAGATAGTTGAAATTTTCCTTTTTTTTTCAAAAGTCAATGAAAAAGTGGACGGATATTGTTTTGTTCTTAGCTTGGTGCGCAATTTTCAAATGTCGTTGCCACACATATTGTGGCTACTTTTCTAAACCCTTGTATGTATTATGAAACTATAATTTTTAGTTTCTCTCCTACATTTGATGATATAATTAAAATTGGAGACACATTCTACTATAAAGAGAAAACAAAAGGAATTATTATTCAAAATGTGAAACTGAGAGATTAAATATTATTTCTAAATAGAGCTAATTTAAAATCAATTAAATATTATTTATTTCAATAAGTCTAAATGTTTTTTAAAAAAAAACATCAAAAACAAAATATCATACTTACTTTTACCACTTGGAATATAGATAATTTAAATTTTGATTTTTTTTTCTATTTAAATATGGTAACATAAATTAAATAATTTTTTGGGAAAAAAACATAATATGAGTAAGTCCAAAATAAACTCCACGTCGAAAATAAACTACAGTTCTCATCTTAAAATTACTTTGAAAATTGTACATATTTTTTAAAATTAGTTAAATATAGATCAAATACAAAAAAATAATTTTTTCTTTCTGAAATAATAATAATAATAATAATAATAATAATAATGTAAATATATATATATATATATATATATTATTTATCTTTTTTTTTTTTGGTTTAAAATAATATATTCTAGCCAGGATGTTTAGGAAGTGAGAGAGGGGAGAGAGTTTCTTCAAAATTATATTAATTTTATGAATTTTTTAGTTTACATTACGTGAATATTTTGGATTCACACCAGATTTTCGGAGAAATGTAGTACATGAAATGAACTTGAATTTTTGTATTGATTTAGTATAGTGGTATTACAATTTCTAATATGTGGTCCTTTGATTCTTTCTCTTGAATGTGTATTTGATTTGAGGGTTGTAAAGATTGATCTCGAGGTTTATTTTTTCAACTACGAACTTTGAAAGTCTTTAGTTTTTAGTTTAATTGTTGAAGGTTTTCGGGTTCTAGCTTATTGAAGAACTTTAGCTTTGAGTTGTTGGAAGATCTTCGGCTTTGAGCTTGTTGAAGAACTTCGACTTCGAGTTTGTAGAAGGTCTTCAGCTTTGAACTTGTTGAAAATCTTCGGCTTCTAGCTTGTTGAAGAACTTTAACCTTGAGTTTGTACAAGGTCTTCGGCTTCAAGCTTGTTAAAGAACTTTAGTTTTTGCTTGAGCTTGAGCTTGGAGTCTTTGACTTGTAATTTGTTGAAGGTCTTCTGCTTGTAGCTTGTTGAAGGTCTCTTCAGCTTGTCTTCATATTTTCGAAGTCTCCAATCTTCAAAATCTTCTAATCTCTGAAGTCTTCAAAGTCTTCTCTATCTTCTGGAGGCTTCTGAATTCTTTGACCCTTACCAAATGAAAGTGGCTTCTAGAGTTTTTCATAGGCTTTATGTGGGCCTTAGTTGGATTTGGTCCATTTTTGGACTTAGGCTTATTTTAGTTTTGGGCTTAATTCTTTATTTGGACCCAATTTTTTCAAAATGGGTTTTAGCTTAGGCGGTTGGCCTAGCTACCTTAATAGATTTGTATTCATCAAGCCTAACCCAATTTATTTTAGTTTAGTTCAGGTTTTTGGGCCAAATTATCATTTGATCTTGGAACTCATTCTAATTTTAATTTAGCTTGGCCAATTGGTGTGACCGACTACCAAAATGACACGCGATGTCTTTGGATTTGATAAAAGTTCTTACTCAAGTTCAAATGAAAGTAGAATACATCTCTACTTAATTCAAATTTCTAACCTGAAATAAGCTTCAAACTCTTCCTCAATTTTTATTTGAACTTGATTTGAGGTCTTATCAATTTTGACTTAAAACTTGGGATGAAATTTGAACTTTACCCCAATTTTGGTTCGGGAGAATTATGCCCAAAATTTAATTAGGGTGAAAATTAAAAAAGTATAAGAATTTTGATTTTAAATAGGATTTTGGCTCTACTCAAATTTGAATTTTTCTCTAACTTTAACTTGAGATAAAATTTGGATTGTAGTCAAATGTTGATTTGAGGTAATTAGGATTTAGAATTTCGATTTTGAATAACATTTGGTTCCACAAAAAATTTTAGTTTGAATTTGAAATCAAATTTCAATCCAATTTTTATTTGGGATAAAATTTGGATTACGCTTATATTTTGTTTATTTTGAGTTTGAAAATAATTTATATTCAATCTAAATTTTGGCTTTACATCTGAAATCAATTTTGAATTTAAAATTTTTGAAAAATTTTAAATGTAATCAAATTTTGATTTGAGCTAAACTACCAAGATTTTTAATTTTGCAGAGTATTTGGACTCTACACGATTGTAATTTGAATTTTTTTTCAACCTTGTTTGGAGTAGAGTTTGTGGGTTGGAGAAAATTTTGAATTTTATCAAAATCTTGACTAGATTCAAGATAGAATTTAACTATTATTCATATTTTTTGTAAATTTTAAATATTTGTATTTTATTAAGATCTTCAGCTAAAATAAAATTAGGATTTCAACTATGGATTTTGAAAAGGTTGCTCCGATTTTGTCTGGGAGAAAATTTCTCAACCACTCAAATTTTGAATGATTTAGTTGATTAGATTTTTTTGGATTCAAACCAAATCTAGTTGGTTTTGATTTGATATTCCTCTCCTATCAATAAAACATGTTGCTTTGGAAAGTTCCCACAACAGTAAGCAATTTTGTTCCTTGCCTTTCCAGAAGTCTACGCTGAAAAATGAAGTTCTATCATCGGTTATAGGAGAGCTAGCAATAAAACATTTTTTCTCATTTTTTTGGCACTACTAATTGCCTCCTACTTTTTTTATCTAGGGATCAACATAGGCTTTTGCAACGTCAACCATCTGTCCATCATCCTAAAAAAGTGTAGATAATTATGATCACTTTTTTCATAGATTTATTTTTCCTTGTTGTTTTTTACTTGCAACCAAAATTCCTCACACTAATGCCAGCAAGGATGACATCTATAATGTAGGAAGGCAACACCTAACTTGGTGACTTACGCCCCTCCATATTCATTCTTCACTCAAGAACAACAAGGATAACAACTATAATGTAGAGGGGCAAAATCTAACTTGGTGACTTTCGCCCCTTGGTGTTCATTCTTCACTCTACGGCAGCAAGGACGACTTCTATAATGTAGAAGACAACACTTAACTTGGTGACTTGCACCCTTAGGTGTTCATTTCTCACTCTACGGCAGCAAGGATGACATTTATAATGTAGGGACAAAATCTAACTTGATGACGTGTGCCCCTCAGTATTTAGTCCTCACTCCACGGCAACTAGGATGACAATTATAATGAAAGGAGCAACAACTAACTTGGTGACTTGCCCCCTTCAGTGTTTATTTCTCACTCTATTCCAGCAAAAATGACATCTATAATGTAGGGGCAACACCTAACTTGGTGACTTGTGCCCTCAGTGTTCATTTCTTACTCTACGATAGCAAGAATGACATCTATAATGTAAAGAGAAACACCTAACTTGATGACGTGTTCCCCTCGGTGTTCATTCCTTAGTCTACGGCAACAAGGATGACATCTATAATGTAGGAGCAACACGTAACTTGGTAACTTGCATCCCTTGATGTTCATTTCTCACTCTATGGCAGCAAAGATGCATATAGAATGAAAAGACGACACTCAACTTGGTGACTTGCACCCTTAGTGATCATTCTGCACTCTACGGTAACAATGATAACATCTATAATGTAGGGACAACACCTAACTTGGTGACTTGTTCATTCCTCACTCTACGCAAGCAAGGAGTTGCGCCGCTTTTTAAAATTTTTTTTTTATTTTTTGATTTTTTTTTATTTTTGATTTTTTACTTTTGAAGCTACTCTCTCATCTTTTGAGAAATATAATTGATCTGATTTTTTTTATTTGATTGACTGAACTTAAAATTTTAAGTTGCTTACGTACCTTTCAAGGAAAAGAGATCAAGTCACAAACGTAGTTCATTGATTTTTTTTAGAGCCAGGAGCACCATGTTGTTTAAACTCTTGGGGTAAGGAGTGTTAACATTTAAACATCCTCATCTTCATCATAGTTTTGATCATATCCTTCATTTGTAGATTGGTTGAAATGTAAAGCTTTTGTTTTACTTTAAGAGAACCTTCTGTATTTATGTGAACATAAAATTTTCTCTTCATACATGAATGAACATTGTTGTGAACTTTCTTGTCATCGTTTATTTCACCAAATGTTTCTGCCCCCAAGGGGTTCATCTTTTCATTGTGTTGCTCATTTGTCACTTTAAGACATTAAAAAAATATATGAATGGTTGGTTTTTTGTTGGTGTGGGGACGCTTAGCCTTTGGAAAGCTGAAGGTCGAGTGGAGAAAGAAGATAGACATTGATTTTCTTCTTTTGAACAATTGACTTCTTCCACTTAGTAACAAGAGCTTGCAAAGTTTTATTCTTTATTAATAAGACTATTTTTTCATTTTGGGATTTAGCTTTTGGGATCTCATGTTGAAATTAAACAGAAACAGGTTCTATGGTCCTAAATTGGATTAAGCACACTACTTGATCATGAAATGAGCATGTTTGACTGCATGTGTTTGTTGTAACTGCAACAAAGTTTGATTGAGCTATTTCGTCAAGGTCTAGCTCAATTTTTCCTTTTTTAATTAAGTTTAAAATTAGCTCTTTTAGAACGAAGCATTACTCTCCAGGATGACCAAAGACTCGGTGATACATACAATAGTTAGGATTAATGACTTTTCCCATTTTTTCATCCCTTTTAAACTCGAGGGGTTTAATAGTTGCTGTAACATGTCAGGGATGTCTGAATTGGGAACAATTTACATTTTTTTTTTGTCTTTCCTTCAATATTAAGTTTTCCCTTCGTCATTATGTTTTATAATAGGTGACTGACTTGATTTGACGGTATCTTGGTTGTCAATCTTTTTCTTTAGGGAAGCAATTTGAGAATCTTTCTTCGAGTGCCTTCATCAAAGTGTTGATCTTCCTCTCCAACTCTGTCATTTTTTCTTCGATAGTGCTAGTATTTATCATCATGACAGATACTACATTAGAATTGGGATGGCATAAGGGGGTCATGCAAACAAGAAATTCACCTCACTCAATGCTTCTGGCGCTTCATTATTTCGCTTACAACAACAAGATGAATTCAATTTTTTAGCTGTTGAAGTTCATCGCAGCAACCCTAGGAGAAGTTTGATTTCCCACATGAGAGTTAGTCATGTCTAGACTTGTTAATGAAGTCGATGACATTGCTCTACTTAAACGAGACATGTTGACATTGCCCTATTTCTGGATGAATTTGATTTTCAACAAATTCCCCTTTTTTGGATTTTTTTTGGTTGAATAAGAAATTTTGGCAAATCCAAAGATGCCACATGTCATCTTGATAGTCGGTCCCACCAATTGACTTGGCCAGATTAAAATTAGGATGAGATCCAAAATCAAATGATAATTGTGCCCAAAAACCCAAACTAATCTAAAATAAATTTGGCTAGGCTCGATAAATGCAAACTCGTTAAAGTAGCTAGGCCGAAAGCCTAAAGCTCAAACCCATTTTGGAAAAATTGGACTCAAAGAAAGGTTCAAGCCCAAAATTCAAATAATCCCAAGTTCAAAGAATAGACCCAAATCCAACTAAGTCCAAGGTCACATAAAGCCTTTTGAAAAGCTCTATAAATAAAGAAGTCACCCTCTCATTTGGGGAGGGTCGGGAAATTCAGAAGACTCCAAGAAGATAGAAGACTTTGAAGACTTCACAGATTGGAAACCTCTTAAGATCTGGACACAAGTTAGAAGAGATCTTCAACAAGCTACAAGCAGAAGATCTTCAACAAGCTACAAGCAGAAGGCCTTCAACAAGCTACAAGTCTCAAAGACTTCAACATCAAGCTCAAGCTCAACCTAAAGTTCTTCAACAAAGTTCAAAGCAGAAGTGCTTCAACAAGCTACAAGTTGAAGACGAAGACAAGCTACAAGCCGAAAACTCCAAGATCAAGTTCAAGCTGAAGCTAAAGTTCTTCAACAAAGTTCAAAGTCGAAGTTCTTCAACAAGCTTGAAGCCCCTTCCACAATCTCGAAGATGAAGTTCTTCAAAAAGCAAGAAGCCAATGACCTTCAACAAGCTCAAAGTCAAAGTTCTTGAACAAGCTAAAAGTCGAAGTCCTTCTACAAACTTGAAGCCAAAGTTCTTCAAAAAGCTCTAAGTGGAAGACTTTCCACAAACTCAAAGTCGAAGTTCTTCAACAAGCTTGAAGCCGAAGACCATCCACTAACTCGAAGTTGAAGTTCTTCAACAAGTTAGAAGCTGAAAACTTTCATAAAACTAGTAGTTGAAGACATTCAACAAGTTAGAAATTAGAGACTTTCAAAGTTCGTAGTTGAAAGGTTCAACGTCAAGATCAACTTTTGCAGCCCTCGAGTCAAATACACATTTGAAAGAACGAATTAGAGGACCACATATTAGAGATTGTAATATCACTATACTAAATCAATACAAAAAACTCAAGCTCATTCCACGCACTACATTTCTCCGAAAATCACGTGTGAACATTGTGGTCCATATTATACTAAATCAGAGATATATCTAATACAAGTTTGTAACATGAGGTTGTTGTAAATCTGATATATAAAGAAAGTCAGCAAAAATGAGTGTTTACATATTTGTCTTTCTTTCTTGTTTGCATGATAAGTTGCATAATCAACTACATTCTTTCCTTTTTACGCATATCGAGAAAGTTAACAAAAATAGTTTCTTGTTTATTTTCTTCGCTAATTCGTTAACAAAAATTTAGAAGTTAGCTTAAAGAAAAACTATTATCTGTAGACACAATAGAGATTGTTGAAAATTGTTGAGTGATAAATTTCGTGACCAATTAGAAATTTACATGTGTCTTTAAATTAAAATTAAAAGACATAAAATTGGAAAATTAAATAATGTCACT